>SJVG01000965.1:0-13601 GCA_034774675.1 Scedosporium minutisporum
TTGTGTTCTTGCGTGGCGATGGGTATTGTGCAGAAGGGAAGGAGCAGTTTCTACCAACTTTCTTGACAAGAGGCTCATCCATCGCGATGTCAAGCCTGATAATATCCTGGTTACGAGGACCCCGAAAGGGAAGAGTGCATATCTGTTCCAACTAGGCGACTTAGGCTTATACGACATCAGCCAACGAGGCGGGGATGTTCCTAGCAGCCATTGTTATCGTGTTGGGTCGGGTGATTATACATCCTAATCGCTCGGAATAGTACCATCCCCTGCAAGAAAACAAAGCCATTTACGAATTCTATCGATGACCAAACAGCCGTACAGTTCCTTGTCTTCCAGGGTGAGCGTCCGCTCGCAAATGATAACCTTAGACTTGGCGAATTCACTCTCAGCGGCATCACCCCTGTCCCGGCGCGTACCGCTAAGTTAGACGTTACGTTTGAGATTGACGCGAACGGCATCTTGAAAGTGTCCGCTGTCGAGAGAGGGACGGCCCGGTCCGAGGGGATCGAGATTAAGGATACGTTTGGTCTAGCTAAGGAGGAAGTCAAACGTATGATTGAGGACGCCGAGCGATTCAAGGCACAAGACGACGACGCCATCCGCCTCATCGCTCGTACGAGGGAACCTGCGCCGAACACCCCTATCCCGATATCCGATGGCGAAACGAGTAGCGAACAGACCGAACAGGGCTTAGATGACGAACATGGCACCTACAATGAGCAGGGCTCCGAGGATGAAGAACGAGATGTCAATAAAAGGAGTCTCGATGATGGTGAAGAGAATTCTCACAAGAGGCACAAGAAATAGTCATATATTATACGAGAATGACGCTTGGGCGGCTTCAGGAGGAGAAGTATGTCGAGGTGGCTAGCATGGCGGAGCAGAGGAAAGAGAGGATTCTCTGGTTGGGGTGCCGCAAGTGGATTTATTACGATTACAGGATAACGAGAAGAAAGAGAAGGTCTTCTCGGTGGTGGCTGAGTTTGATGATGTCACTGAGACAATGGGAGGGCCGAATCCTGGTCATTCTGTGGCCTAATGGATAGCAAGAGTAGTAGGAGCAGTTGCCCTGTGGCTTTATTTATTTGATCTGGATGGGTTGCGGTGAGAGGCCATACAGCCGACAAACAAATACATTCCATCATTCCATCTTAGTCTTTCCAGCCAAGACATATCCTCATCCCTAGATGACTCTACTAGAAACACCCTTATTACCCCTTCCTCTTTGGACAGTTGCGTATATGGCGAGCTATATTAGTGGCCGATCGATTTCGGCCGCAGTGTGGACACACTTTTTTTGGTATTTTCGCTCTCTTTTTCGGCTCAGTGTGTACCCTCCGGATATGCTCGAGTATAAAAGATGATTTAAGATCTTTTAAGCATTGCGGGCACTGCTTGAGTTCTGTATCGTGTTCCTTATGTTCGCGCTGGAGGTGAATATTGAGCCTTTTCGATTCGTGGTGTACTTTGCATTTTGGGCATTCTTTAGAAGGATGATGTGACCTGATATGCCCGCCTTCAGCAATCTCCGCCTCCGAAGCAGGGCAGTTCTGACATAGTTGGATAGCAGTGTCGCACCCATAGTAGGGGCAAGACTGCCACTTATGGGATTCCTTGATATGAGGGCCTAGAGTGTTAATACTACCTGTAAAACACCCAGCACATGGGCTAAATAAATGTCTTTTGGTTAGGTGGGATACCAGAACGTTGTGGTTTATCCACCGCTCACAGACAGGACAACAGGCCCAGTTGTGGTCGTGATAGATATGTTCTGTGCCTTCGAGACAACGCCCACATCGAGATAGTTCGTGTTGGGCTTCAAAGTGTTGTAACTCCAAGGAGTATTCGTAGATTTCGCTGCAAAATGTACACCGGGATCGCCTATGTTCGTGAAGGTGCTCGTCCAGATCGTGTTTATTCAATACCATACAGCAAATTGGACATCTTGTGAACGGATCCGAGACCTCATCAGGGTTTGGGTTTGAAGCGCCGAGGGTTTGGGGATAGTTGCAGAAGCGTTGATATGCTTTATTTTGATCTTCAAGGAGATAGTCTCGTGCATCGGTCAGGTGATTCATGCATGGCCAAGACGGATCTTGACACAAATCAGGGTGGCAAAGCACAGCAGCCTCGAGATAGGCATTCAGGATTTCATTCTTTGTATAATCCACCTTAGGAGGAAGGCGAAGGGCATCGTAGGGTGAATAATGAAGTTTAGACATGACTTAATTAGGGAATGAAGAGTGGAATGAAGAGTGGAATGAAGAGTGGAATGAAGAGTGGAATGAAGAAGAGATAGGAGAGTGGAATGAAGAGTGGAATGAAGATGAAATAGGAGAGTGGAATGAAGAGTGGAATGAAGAGTGGAATGAAGAGTGGAATGAAGAAGCTGTTTTGCAGCCCCTTTCCAGACTTCCTCCTGAGATAGGAAGAAGAGATAGGAAGAGTGGAATGAAGAGTGGAATGAAGAGTGGAATGAAGAGTGGAATGAAGAGTGGAATGAAGAGTGGAATGAAGAGTGGAATGAAGAGTGGAATGAAGAAGAGATAGGAAGAAGAGATAGGAAGAGTGGAATGAAGAGTGGAATGAAGAGTGGGGATTCTTCATACCCCTTTTTTCTGTTCTGATTAGGAAGATTTTTTCTTAGGGAAGCCAAACTGTTCCTAAAACTAACTAGTGCCTTCGGAAAAGGTTCGGATGAATCAGCCAGCTTACCAGCCAATCAGAGCTGGCTGCCAACACTTCGTACCTACGTGACCACCCTTGCGTCGTTCCCAATCTCGCCTTCCTAATCTCGCCCATCATTCACCCTCCACGGAACAAGATCCAAGATCTGATGTCATCTCTAAATATGCCTGTCACCTTTCGCCTACTTAATGGCAATCGCATAGACTTCGCATCTGCCAAGCGATCTGAGGAGGATATCATCCAGCGTATCGCCTGGTATACGGGGGCCGTCTCAGCTACTGCCGAACTAGAGCAGCAGAGCAAGCAAGGCCGCATTTCTAGCCTCGTCGCCCACCATCTTGGGATTAAGGATACACAATGCATAGTGGAACCGGCTGAAAAGTGGCCCCTTGGGAGCTTCAACCAATGTGTACTGATCGGTATCCGCGACTTGTCGATCAATACTACTAGCTCACGCCTTCTTCTACGGGTCCCCATGGCTAACAGGCTTACTGGGATGGTCGATGAGAAGATGCGATGCGAAGTGGCCACATACATTTGGATGCAAGAAAATTGCGCGGATATACCTATCCCTCGCCTCTACGGCTTTGGCCTCCCTAATGGCCGCCATGCAAGTTTATTCTCTCTATTCCCGAATTTTTTTTCCTTCGCCTAATATATTTATAGTTCACCCACGCAAGCCTCCTGCCATGGTACCAAAGATGGACAAGATCACTCCGAAGACAGATATGTGGCTGGCTTGGCCAACCTATTCCATCATATTATATCGAGAACCCGTGGGTTCATGACTTCCCAGCAGGATATATTCTCCTCGAATTTGTTGATAGAGGGAAGCCACTTATTGAATCCTGGCTTTCAAAGCCAGCAGACCCTGCCAGGAAGCAGAACCTGTTTCGTGGCATCTCTCGTCTGATCCTCAACCTGGCGCGCGTCCCACTAGACCGTATTGGATCGTTCACCTTTGATCCCAATAACGCAACAATCTCCCTATCTAACCGCCCACTCACATGCAGTGTAGTGATTATGGAGAACGATGGAGCAAAACAGGTTATAGACCAGACTTACGAAAGTGTCGACCCCTATATCGCAGACCTCTTAACCTTGCATGACAACCGTTTCCTCGCCCAGAAGAATGCTGTAAAGGATAAACCGGACTGCTACTACCAGATGGCAGTCCAGGCAATACTGAGAATGATACCGCACCACTACCTCGACCGGGCCTTCAGGCAGGGGCCGTTTTACATGCAGTTTACAGACCTCCACCAAGGGAATATAATTGTTGATGATGCCTGGAATATCACAAGCCTTATTGACCTGGAATGGATATGCGCTCGCTCGCCACAGATGATTGACATACCACACTGGATTACGTCGAGAAGCATTGATGAGATTGCCAACCCTGCCGAGAATTTACACAACGAATACACTGCAACTCGAGAGCATTTTCTATCGCTGTTTAAAGAGGAAGAATTTAAGACTTCTGGCGGCATGCACCTCTCCCAGACTATGGAAAGGGCCTATTCGTCTGGGGCTACCTGGTTCTTCTACTCCCTAGACTCCATCAACGCCATGTATCGGCTCTTTGATCTCCAGCTCCGGCCTCAGTTTATCCCCAGCAATCTGACATACGCAGTAGGTGGATACTTTGCCGCGTTCTGGTCCCAGGATGCGAAAGAGATCACAACGCAGAAATTGCAGGATATGGAAGCGTATAAGTTGCGACTTCAAGATATGTTCAGGGCTGAGACGGAGGAGGCGGACGGGAACCTAGACGATAGCTAATAAGATAGAGACAGCATGGCATTGAGTTGATCTTGATTCACACCTGCCCACATTCTCAAGTTATCGATATCGGTATAATCACCAAGATTACCCTACATATTCCTCTAGAGGACTCTTATTTCCCGAATGTATCCCTCTTTGATGTCTCTCCCTGAAGTTCGTCGAATGGCTTGACGTCCGTGCTGTCCTCTGCCTTATTAGATGAAAACCCCTCCCTTGCCTTCTTCGCTTGGATGCCTGACGATATTACAACCTTCAGGTCTTCTCCTGTACTAGCTGAGTCGGCTTTCGGCTCCGGATCGGTATCCAGTGGGTTTTGTATTGCGGAATGGGCCGGCTGATGGAGCGCAAACCTGGTGTCCCTTGCAGTGTTGCCAGAGGAAATTAGGATCTTTCGCTCGTCGTGGCTTATACCGACAGCAGTCTTGTCACCATCTTCCTCAGTGCCGCTATACTGTGACGATCGGACGGAACCCGTATGCTCTGAGTTCCTGTCTTGGTGAGAGGCGCTCGAATCGGGCGGAGGAGGGGTTCTGGGCTCAGCCAATTCCGAATGGCTCCACCTTGCTGGATCGTAAGGCTTATCTGACATAGTGGTACGTATCATAATCCAAGTATAATTCTGGTTTCTAAATAGAGGCGTGAATGCGAACAGAGGGTAAGACTGAGAATCAAGTCGGTTGCATGCTTTAGCAATAAGGTGGGGTTTTAGTCCAAGCAAGGCGGGGAAAGGGGGGATTAGTCAGCGGGGAATTAACTGATGTAGTGTCAAAATCTTTGCGACGCTTTCCTTCAGCTCCATAGCGTATCCAGCAAGGTCACAAAGGCGGAATTCAATGACGTATTGATTCGGCGGTCCCGCAAACCCAGCGAGCAATTGATGCTACATGAAACAGCCGCACGGCTTGTTCTGTTTAAGGCGGTGATGCCGTTTGGGCAGCGGCCTATCTGTGGTGTCTTCGCCGGCCCTGCGCTTCATCTGGATTTGGTATAATAAGCTGGTACGTTGTAGTCCTCAGGTAGCGGCTGTGGCGGTTCCTCTTGCGCTTTTGTCCCTGGTCCTCGATGATATCGTTCGTCCCAGCGTCTTCATCCTCCACCCCAGGGCTGTCGCCAATGTCTTCCTATTCCCGTTGTCCCTCCTGCCCTTCTGGCTCTTTCTCAAGCTCCTGGCAACGTCTTCTATAGACCAGTCTCCAACCGTCCATTGCCTCGCTCCTTCTCTGCTAAATACACTTGTAGAAGAGGTTGGCCTGCTGCATTTTCCGATATTCCTTCTGGGGTAAAAGTCTGTAGCACGGTGCCGGTGCGCGGGCTGCTAATTATGTGCGCGCACCTGACTTGTGGAGCCTGAGCTCCCAGGCCTGGTCTTCCTGGAAGCGAATGGCGAAGAGCATCGGTCTCGACGCCGCGTGAGGTCATTTAGGGGCGGACCGAAATGGCATCCCAGCGGAAAGGAGGAGCAGGCTTGGGAGCGCAACTAGACCCACCACTCAACGAATTCCAAGGAGGCCCAGGCGGCAAGTCACAAACCATACGACACAATCCATGGAAGGTAGTGGAGGCAAGCTAGGCACCATGTAAAATATCCGAGTTCTATTCACCCGTGTATACATCAATTGCTATTTTTAACCTAACTTCGCTGAGACTCAAATCCTGTGGATCCACAGCCGTATACCTGTTAGTTGGGGTCTCGGCCTCGGCCTCCACCGCATCATCAAGCTCAATATCCTCGTCCCCAGCCTCCCCCCGAACATCGTCAAACTCAGCCGCGACCGAAAAAACCTTCTCCTTCTTCTTGTAAATGATCCACTTATTGTGAAGAACCGCAATGCGGCACCCTAGCCACAGGATCCTCTCCTTCCTCTGCTCGGCCATGCTGGCCACCTCGAAATACTTGTCCTCGTCATCCACCCGCGCCTTGCCGAACCACTCTTCGGAGTGGTACTTGTCCGTCCAGAGCAGGCCGCGCATGGCGAAATCTTCCGGTAGCGGGCGCGGCGGCTCGGCGTCGTCGTGCAGGCCCGGGAACTTTTCGTCTTCGTACCTGGTGGAATCGGTCTTTAACGTATTAAGGAGATCCACGAATGGCCTCCATGGGAAGTCACGCTCTATGAGCTCGATCCCGCTGGGAATGAATGTAAGGTGGTGCACAAACACCATCGTGACGTGGACAAACGGCCACACGCTGGGATCGCCTAGCCTTTGGAATACTGCCCGAGCCGTCTTGCAAAAGAGTTCGCGCGCCTGTAGGAACTCGGTGCTTAGTTCTTGTGTTGGCTGCTCCTGCTGCTCCTGCTGCTCCTCCTCGACCCCCTTCATTGCGCTGTCTTGGTCCTCGTTCTGTATAATCTCTTCCGGCTGTTGTTTCTCTGATGGTAGAGGGTTGATTATATTATACAGCAGACCAGTCTTGCTTCCATACTCAACGAGAGCACAGGAGTTAGCGATCCCCATATAGTAGGCAGGCTCTATGTATAGCTTTGCAGTCCGGGCGATATGATTATCAAGAAGCTCGAGGAATTTTTTCGTTGTGGTGCGCCATCGCTCTGGTTGTTGGCCTAAGAACATGCAAGCATGGGCCTGGACAAACGCATCGTCGACTGGTCCCTGAAGGTCACGAAGCGGGGTTCCAGAGTCGGAGTCGGAGAGAACAGGGTCGAAGAGAGTAAGGATCGATTCGCGCGTCGACAGGAAAGGATTCGGTACACAGAGCGATTTCGAATAGTAGAAGAGCTGTCGAAGCCAGTTGGGTCTGGCCAATATCGCTAGGTGGTGGTACAGTCTGCCTGTAGCTGGCGACAGATCGGATGCCTTGCTATACCAATACGCCGACACCGCTATCCATGTTTCCCGGTCGTGAACGCTTTCATCCTCGATGGCCATCCGGTATCGTCCCAAATCTCCCAAACATTCAACCCAGGTCTCCTTATATGCAGGCACTGTCTCATATAAGACACCTATCATACCATAAGCCTGGTAAATATATCTTAACATATGCTCAAGCGAACCGGGAAGGCGTTTCCGCAGAAGCTCAAGGAATGAGTGGATTGCGTGCCTCCACATGCGCGCAGGCATACTGTATTTTGATGCAAGCCTCTTTAAAGCCTCGCTCGCTGAGGGATGTTGACTTGCAAGGAAGAAGTCATGGTGCTCGTGGAGTAGTGCCCTGTGTAAGGCGACGAGGGCTTGGTGTTGTTCGTGACTTAGTTCCTTCGCACTCTCGTCTGCTTGTGCTGTATCAACCTCGATGCATTTCGACTCGACCATCACGAGGCCAGTGTATATCCCCTTGACCTCGGTGACGAGCTGCTGCTGGGTGATGGGATGTGTATCGGGTTGTCGCTGCATTGTAAGATGGTGTTGGATTCCACTTGAAACTTGTGTCTGAGTCGCAGACTGTCTAATCGGCTTTTGGGAGTTTGGATTAAGCGTGGATGAAGCCAGCTGCGGACTATGTGAGGGAGCTGCAGAGCTTGATTGAGCTGATGCCTTTGAGAGGTCGGGAGCTGATTCTCGAGGATTCCCATGGAGAGGAATATGTGATGGCTGTGTGGCTTGGGCTTGGGCTTGGGCTCTAGAGTAGAGTGGGACGTTAGAATTTGGTGGTGATGGGATCTCGCTAATTGTAAGTGGTAGGGGCCGAAGAGGAAGGCAATGACAAGCGAGATTAGAGGCATCGAGGAGTATAACTTGGGTGGAACTTACTGTTTTATGAAATGGTCTTTGACAGTTTCTTGTGTTTCTTCATCGTGCTGTGAAGTGTAGTGTTTGCGGTAGGCTGTAAAACTAGGGCTGATGAGGGCATTGCAAATGAAACATTTAACCTTCTGGACACTCATTGCTAACGGAAGCTGGAAGATTAAGCTTTGAAGATGACTCTTGGGATGGGACTTGGGGTTAGTGTCAATGAGGTGGAAATGTTGGTGGGAGTGTTGGTGGATTGAGATTCCATTCCGGCCCTTTCATCCTTAAATATTTGCAGACCAAGTAGGCTGGGTCATTGACAGACTGGCTGAGTCTTGATCGCCAGGACGCCTTGGATGTTTCGCGAACCATTCGGTCACCGAAAGCATTGGGACCAACATACTGTACAAAGCTCTTAGCAAGGCCACTCCGAGCTGTAGGGGCCGAGAAGTTGGGCATCACCTCTCCTCTCGCTGTGTGGAAGACAATTCACTTGTGCTCTCCTTCGAAGCCTTGGCCAGATAACGAAGCATATAATCCCTTTGGCTACAGACAATGAAACGCCTGATGCTGTTGTTGTTGGTGTAGCTAACAGGCAGAACCAGGCCGAGGCGGAGGGAGACGAGTGGCTAGTTTTGCGTGTTTGGTCTGAAGGGGTGTAGAGGAGTACGTGTGCAGGCTGAGTCGCTCGGTCTCAGTTTCGTGAATGGATTTAAGGCGAACCTCTCAATCTCCGATGATACGAGCGCTAGTGGTGGTGTGGAGATGAGTGATGATCGTGGGTTGTTGGCGAGGGCTGGTGGAGAAGCCAGCAGGATGTACTCTCCACCTGTGGACCTCGATGTCACAGGTACCGCCGACTGAGAGGATGTCCGGGGGGTGTGTGTAAACTGCATTAAGACGGAGACTGGACCGTTCTCACGCATTAGACCTCTTCCTATTGGTATACCCACACACCTTGCAGGGGTCCTCATACGGGTCCTAGCCTGTACCCCTGCCACCATTTTCAGCATCCACTTACACCCGACAAACAAGCATAGAGAGTATTGCCTTTCCCCCCCCAATGTACACTGGTTGCATGGTGGCAACTTCTCGGTCCCAGGTTGTAGTGGAAGTGGGGGGTGGTGACAGGCCTGGCCCAGCACAGCAATACACAATGAAAGGTTTGCAGTCCTTGCATAGACGCAGTACGTATCAATGGCTCGGCGCTCTTACCTTTGCCCTCGATATCCGTTCTCCCTCTCCCATCACCCTGATACCTACCTCCCTCCATTGCTTCGATAATGCAATGTCCAGTCCGGCGCTCCGCCTAATACACCTGTGCTGCAAAATGCGGCTCAAATGTCCCCGCATCATTATTATAGAGGCCAATTCTCCGGGGAGAGGGGAGGAGGGTCTAGGACAAAGTGTACCATTTTACTCCACTCTCAGCCCCCTATAATGAAGCTCTATAATCTACCTGAAGAGGTCATGATGCTCATTACTGGCGATTTGGACCCAAATGATCTTTTTCGGCTTGGTTCGGCCAGTCCCCATTTCAAATGGCTCTTTTATAGCCAGTATATTTGCGGCCCTATGGTTCGTGTAAGTGTCTATGCCCTACTACTTATTTTGAGAACTAGTGCTAACTTGTCTCCGAAAAGAAATATGCGCCATACTCACCAGAGGCTCTTCGAGCTGCTATCGATGGTGATTTTGCTAAAGCCCTCAGGGCTCTCTGGAAACGCCGGAGAGCAATCACTGGAGCCTTCCCTTTCAACGTAGCTATCGTAGCTACTGCGGATCAATACATATATCCCAACGGCGTCCTCTGTTATATGCAGAATTCTTCCGAGCTGAGAGTACGCGATATTCAGAAATCGGCCCCTCACGAAATCGTGATAAAAGTTTGGACTATGCTTGCCTCCGCCTTTTCCAAGTTCGATTTTTCTTCACAGTTCCGCGATACTGCATTTGAATGCTTCAACTTTTACCCCATCTACTACTCCCATGATCTTTTATCCTGCATCTACTCCACCAAAACCCAAACCATCCTAATTGTGCTGAGGCCGCAGACGGCCGAAATCCTCCTTACATACACATTCCGCCGCTCCCGAGAAATTTTTGTCCGAAATACTAAGGAGTTTCTATTCCTTGGCTTTTTCGTGCCCTGCGAGCGGCAGCTCGATAGCCATGAACAAGTTAGTCGCTGGGTTATCGCTCAGCTCAACATCAAGGAGAATATGTGGTTTCCCGATCACATGATCCTGAAGTACTTTAAAGGGAATGACATTGGCGGAGATGTCTGCTTTGAGATCATCGACAGCTACTTTTATGCCATCTCAAATTGTTTGGATTACGATGTTATTCTCGATAATCGCCAACAACCGGGTCTTGAAGTTTCCGACCCCCACCACGCTCTACGTCTCCCGGTTGGCCAATGGGGCCTTGATTTGATAGAAGGAACACTCTCGGGAGACGACTGGAAGCGTGCTTATATATCTGACCTATCGGATTGGCGATGGAACGCTCTACGGCTCGAGAGGAATGAATGTGCTGGCAATCTGACAGTGGTTGAGGTACGCCGGGATTTCCTCTCTGAGGGGTTTCATAATCGCCGAACCTGCTATAAGAGGAGACTAGAGTTTCCTCGCGCGAACGAAAACGCGGATATTCAAGCCAACTGGGAGAACAGCCTCGAAGCGGACGACCTTGACCTCTCGCTAACAGCTAGGCATCATGGTGATAACTCCATTACAAACCCGTTGTTCCCATATCATCAGTGCTTTGTCCGCTCATATATTGCGTCCTGTGGTAGCTTTGTTGACCTTGTTGTTGATTCCAAAATACGTGATACAGGAATGCAGAAGCTACAACTCAGGGTCATGACGGACAGGCGATCATCTTGGGGCTACGAGTCCCAAAGTAGTCGAAAAGATAACAACGGAGGGAACTCAATACGGTTCTGGCCCTGCTGGAGCGCTGATAGAAACAACCCGTTCGAGGCACAGAAGCTCGAGTCACTGCAGGAAATCCTCAACCCCCCTGGTTATTGTGGGAATGTTGAAGCTGTTGCTGACGATAGTTCCATCGTTTATGCTGTCTGCGGGAACGGCAAGCACAAGAAGCTGGTTTACATTGGGTTTGATCCATCTGTCAAATTATACCACGTTGAGTCCTATTACGGGGGGGGAGACCGGGTGCAGCGGCAGCAGGCTTGCGATACCCAGTTGAACGAGTGGGCGTATTTTGCTGACTGCCGGGAGCCAAGCGATTCGAGAAGAGGATTCCGCTTTTTCCGGAAGGAATAGTTCAAATTGTGCCGCCTGAGTTTAGTACTATCTGTATGATGCAATGGATTTTGATTTCTACCTCATCAAGTCTTTGAGTGCGTCAAGTACACCGGCTTTTGCGGCTAAGGCCTGCTCCTATTCAAAGCGTCAACCACAACGGCTGCTGCGGCCAGGGCTTCCTCCTCTCGATGCGGACGACCAATGATTTGCAGCCCGACAGATGCGCCATGGTAAGTGTCTGGGTTGTCTACAGATTCTATCAGCAGTGGATTTGACAATCGTTTCGGGTTTCCACATACAAGCGTCCCAGTTCAGCTCATCGACTCCCATCCGGGGTTTATAGTTGCAATCTACGTCAATAATCTTGTCTGCGGTTGTCACAGGGATGGTAACCACGGGGGCATCGATCACGTTCCCGATCAATGAATATACTATGTCGAGGTTAGTTCGCCCAAAGCATAGATACAGATCTTCCGTTTCGTACCGTAATAGTGAAACTCTCCTGGTACCACAGCTGCCGTAGGTGCAACTTTGAGAACCGTTAGCATATATAATCGCCTCGCCAGTGCAGTGGCACCCCATACCTGGCATTATCACGCCATCTACAGGTCGGCCTAATGTCTGTGTCAGTAAACGTACTGATGAAGTATGAGAAATGGCTCTCCTGTCCTACCTGTCTTGGTATTCTTCTTGGTCGACGACCAGTAGTCGAAATAGCCATTTCGGTACTTCTCCAAGTCCTCAACCAACTCCTGAAACTCTATTACATTTAGTGGATCCCGTGCTTTCCCTTCGGGAAAATATTTCACCAGCTGCGGTATGAAAGGTTCTCCTGATAGTTTTAGTCGTTCCGGGACGTCGTGGTTGCCATCTGCCTCGGTAATACTAGTCTTGAGGAGTTTAGTATACCTATCCTACTATTCCAATCTCGAGATAGACTTACGTGGAGCTTTCCAGCTTCTTCATGGGGCGGAGGCTTCCAAGATACAATCTATGATATCGTTGTTAGGTACAGGACTGAGGAGTCAAGGTTGCCCGCTTACCGTGTGACCTGCGACTTCGAGTGCTCTCTTAACCATCTCAAGAGCCCGCTGAACTGGGGGGTGTGGTTTCACCACGCCGTCAAATAAAAACAATCCAAAGGCTAGCTTGCCGCCAGCTTTATTTTCGCTCTGCCATAGCCGAGGAACGACGTTTAGATCACGAGAATTCGGGGCAACAGCAGACTGCATTGTCAATGACAGATCCTCGAGAGAGCCGGCTATAAATCCGGGGACAGTCGGAATAGCAATCTGACCGCTGGACTATACTAAACTGTGAGAAGGCGCTATCAGGAGTGCAAGCGAAGAACTGACCGAGTTGGCAACATCGCGAAAAGAGAGGCGACCCGAAGACGGCTTAAACCCGTATCCTCCGCAAAACGCGGCCGGTATGGATATGGAACCTCCTAGAAAGAATAAGAATATAACTTCGCGGATGCGTTATATTAGAAAGCATACCATTATCAGTCCCGACCCCTACTACCCTGCCCCCAAGAGCCTGGATCGCACCCTCCCCTGGAGAAGAAGTCAGTAATCGTTTACTAAATGTCGGACTCCTCTCCATACCTCCAGAGCTACCTCCCGAGGACAATTTCTGATTTACCGGGTTCCGGTTGTAACCAAGAATATTGTTGTTCGTCTCGCCGAACTGTAGGTGGTGATTAGTAGGTAATAGTGGAGAGGCTACCGCTTCACTTACCCCGAGGCTTTGTACACACGTCGTCTTCAGAAGTTAGCATCGGTTGCATAGTTTAGACTAGGGGGCAATCACTTTTGCAATAAAAATGGCTCCTTGGTCCTTCAGCACTCTTATAAGCTCACTATCAACATTCCTCTTTCGTGGGGAGTCTGCATCTCCTTCGAATGTGTCGATCCATCCAACATATGCCATGGACGTGTCACATCCCTTGATGTGGAACTGATCCTTGGCGGTCATAGGAATGCCGTGGAGCGGACCACAAAGCTTTCCAGTTTTATGGAAGTACGCATCTTGTTCCTCTGCCACTTTTATCGCATTTTCGAAATCAATCTCCAAGAGACACCCATTCTTATCCGAAGTTAGCACGCCTAATACATGATAGCCGAGGAGGATACTAACTAATTGATGGGCGTATGCCGCGTGCTTGCA
>SJVG01000966.1:0-13572 GCA_034774675.1 Scedosporium minutisporum
CCCCCCCCCGACGCCAGATCCACTAGGAACAGCGCGGTCCTAACCCCGCATGGACTTGTGACAGCAAAGCATGTCTTCAACGTTGAAAAAAATACCCAGGTTCCAAGCTCACAATCCCGTTCTTTCTAGACAGCTTTAAATGAGAAATAGCGAGACGATGAGCGACGGACACTGTGAGTCTCATATACACGCCTTCCTTTCTGTTTTTACTGTCTAATCTAAACCCTAGCACCCTCACCACATGAACTTCAATATGATGATCCCCCCCCATCCTATGAAACGGCACAAGAAGCAGATACGAGCGCCAACAGGCCGCGACCCCAAGGGAGTACGGCTACGTTACTGGAAATAATTGAGAGTGCCATTGCATTCGGGGAACAGGAGAGAGCCATTGCATCCAGGGAACAGAGGCAATCTGACCATATTACAAGTCGCTTGCGCAGCCTGCGCAGTTCCCTCAAGAATGGGTGAGTCGGCTACAAATTACGTCTGTAGTAAAGAGTGCTAATAGCATCATACCAGCCAATTTAATGAAACTCCTTCCTCCTTTTGGTCGCTAGTGGCAGTGTGTAAGGCAAGCCTGGCCAGAGTCGAAAATGTATTGGAACGGTTTGAGAGTAGGCGTTGCGGGGATGAGGAGAGTGACCCCGTCCCGCAGCCAGCGAAGCACTAACTAGGAGGGAAAAGATGCACATTGAAGTGATAAAAGTCGCTCAGCTTAACAGGCTAATTATATACACTCTAAAATCTATATTTCTTTACCCATCATGCCCGGCATGGTACTAGTCTCCTCCTTTCTTTCCTTGCCCAGAAGCGCGCCACCCAAGCGTGTGTGAGTTACGCAAGTCGTAAGAAGATGTGCGTAGGATCGAAGCCGAATCCGTGTGATTATTATACGAAAAATAGCCTCGAGTGCACATCAGGGGTATAGATGTAGCAATGTAGTGAATTCTCGTCCTTCTGGGTCTCTGATGGCTTTTCCTTGTGAAAATTGAATATACACAGTTGGCTCATCGACGGGGATATCATATGAAGCGTATCAAATGAAAAGAGCTTAGGCATTAGATAAAGAATGAGGGATGGAGTCCTGTTTATAATCAGTCTTCTCTATCTGTTTGAGCCCCATCCAAAGTAACATCTTCCGCTGTAAAAAGTCCGTTCCGTTTTGAATTCGGCTCGTTGGGCCAGAGGAAGAACGTGTTGCCGGAGGAGCTAAGGCTGTTTCGCGATGACATTAGACCACCCACACTCACCATGAAGTACGAATACCTCTCCAGCCAGGGAAACTCGTTGTCAAGCCTGCCCAGGTTACTGCTAAGAAATTCGTCAATCTGCTGGTTATTTCCTTGCAGTGCGAATTCGGTGAGCCAAACTGGTCTGTCCTTGCAGACGCGGTGGGTTTCCTTGAGTTGCTGGATAAGACCATCACCTTGATCGGATGGCCCGTACCAGTGAGCAACGCAAAAGTCTATCTTGCAGCTGATCCTTTCGCAGGTGGAGATAAAGAGCTCCAGCCACTGAATGCCCTCGCCATTGAGGTTACTATTTGATACGGCCGGGGCGCCGATGCGGGCACGGTCACTGTAAGGGTTCATCCATTTAACGTGAGCCTCTGCTGCGGCCTCAGGTGACATGTTGGCCTGGTCGGGACGGTCGCCCTCGTTGAAGCTGAGAAGGTGCGTGGCTCCTTTCCCAAGCATATCTTCGACATTGTTCATCCACCGATTTGTGTGGTCAGAATGGTTCGACCAAAGCATAGGAACGAACTCAACGTCGCCACTAAGTCCGTTGTCTCGCGAGTCCTAGTTATAGGCCCATGAACCGCGGATACCTGCGTTAATCAAGTTATTTACGAGATTAGCGTCATTGTAGGCGAAGCCTCGCTTGCTAGGGGGAGGGTTCGGCGTTGCAGGTATAGCCTGGGTAGACAGGGCCGGTGCTGTCTGGACGCTGTTCGCGAAGACATCTGAAGTCGGCCCAATTCCTGTCTTTCCAGTATAGAGAACTGCGCCATTGCCGCAGCGCTGGGCCACAATGATGAGGGGAAACACGAGAGTAGTGAAATGAACTGAAAACATAATACTTTACAGTACTGTATATGTGTAAACAAAGCAGCGGATAAGAGTCTTAGAACGGGAAGGAAGAAGGAAGAGGAGGGGCAAAAATGAAGAGGAAAACAAAAGCGCTCCCGCCCGACATATATATAGCTTGCTTAGAACATCACTCTTGATGCCGACAGCAATAGTTAAAATTGGGCCCTCCTCGTCGACAACTTCGCAGCAGGCAATCTAGCAATCTAACTAACAATCTAACAATCAAGTTAGATTATTAGCCCTATCCCAGTGATTCGGGCAGGAGAGGTCTGGATTGTTCTTGGGATGTATCTTGGTCGCCGTAGGTCGCAAGTGTATCAGCCAGATTGATAGGATTGGACTCACTCCTATACCACCTTTTCTCGAGAGCCGTTTGAGCCATGTCATTACATATGAGGGATAGCACTGCGCCTCCAAGCTGAGGCGGTGATGGAGGAGAAGTGCATGACAGAGATATGACATCGTGACGCTAAGGCTCTCCTCACGGGTGAAGCTGAGAGGCAGAGAAGAAATCGACGTGGCTAATAAACAAACTTTTTGAAGGGTATTAACGTCAAAGACTGAAGATGAGAGTGTATTAGCGCTGGAGGGATAGATGCTTGCTTCTGGATCGCTGCTGTAGGCGTCTGGAGATGTAGGCGTTGACCAACGGATCTAGCCACCGGTTTAACATCCTCCCTAATGCCAGTTCTGAGTTGCTTCATGACACGAGTGGCAGAAACGAAGATATCCCTCTCCTTCTGTTCCTAGTTTCCGATCTAGACGTACCTCCATTTTCTCTATATTTCCTGATTCGGAAGCTCTGGTGAGTGGTACGGAACCGCCTTCGGAGTAGGTGCTCCATGAATGAGCAGGGTCTACGAAGTAAATAATTTTTATTAAATGGCATGGGTGAAGTTGCCGGGTTTGGGGGGCGCAATTGGGGTGTCCCAGTATCAAACACAAAAAAGAAAGAGAGAAGAAAACCAAGAAGAAAAAGGGATCGGAGAAACTATAATGAAAGGAATGAAAACATGAAATAAAACAAGGAAATAATTCAAGCAAGCTCCAACTCCCAATTGCGATGCAGTGCCAGCGACAGAATCACTCTACTTCCACGATACATGTGGCCCACCATAATTATACGCATTCGAATGCGGCATGTAATGAGGCCATTCACCACCTGAATGGTCAGCCCGCTATGTGTGGACATCTTTGGCCTAGACTCTCGTTCGATATCACACCCCAACAGCTTCTCCCGTACTGGCGTTGGATGGGGACGGGAGCTCGTTCTCGTAGATCGGCGAGGTGTAGTTGCCGCAGTAGTCTTTTCTGGAGAGGTAGATCTGGTAACCAAAATTGGCCGATTCCATGTCCTACGCATATCCAGGTTCTTGTGGATAGATCCGGCAGCTAGCCCAGGACTTGCTCGAGAGGCTGAAGCTAACCAGCTTCCACCATTGCAGTTGCGAACCACGTCCACGTCAAGCATGAGTTACGAGAGAACCGGGAAAATGGACAGAACAGCTTCATGGAATCAGAACCAACACACCGTACTGAAGTCCGGGTGGTGACGTAGCCAGCCGGCATCATACCAAGATTCGCAGGTAGGGGAAACCCGTACAAAGCTGCCGCTGAGGAAAAATCGAGGACTAGTAGCTACTCGCCCGTGATGTTTTCTGATTATAACGGCCTTCTGAGACTCGACACATGCTGCTTCAGCCTCTGTTCGCTCATTCGTTGCTGTTCGATTCCCTTCCTCTTCCCACCTCCGGATGTCTCGTCCCATCTTATCGAGGCGGTCGTCCTTCTTGTCGATGCCATAACACAGATTGCACATGTCTGGTTGGTCGTAGACTTTGCTGGCGAACTTCAGGCCGCAGGTCTCACCGATTCTATACCCCTTGGGGCATTGCTGTCGAAAGCGGCCCCACGTCCAATATCTACACGTCCACCGCGTCTGATCGAAGAAAAACACTCTCTATTCTCTTGAGGCAAGCGCGAGCGTTTGAAGAGAAAAGCCTGGCGGCACTTGATATCAGCTACTTCCCACCCGAGTTTTTGGAAGTTGTACTAAAGGGAACCGCCGCAGAGCTCTTGCCTCGTTGCAGTAATCACCCACGGTTCTTTCCCCTTCCTCTCACGTACTTTAGCTCGCTTCCTGCTTCATGTCCCGTTCTAGACAACGCTTGTCTATCCGCTCTTGTAGAAGACGTTGCAAATTCATTTGAATGGTCGAATTCGTGGTCTCCGGGGCCATGAGGTCCAAGATTCCCATCAAGTAGAGATCACTGTCATCATGTAATTAGAAGCGAATAAAGGTCGTAGAATCGGTAGAAGGATAGAGATAATAATAAGGATGCTGATGGGATTGATTCGCCTCCTACGGCATACATCGGGAATACAGTCCGAGCAGCTGCTAATCTAAACGACATGTACCTCAATAAAGAGGATCTGGCAATTCTGGAGACCTCCCGACGGTGGATTCACTTCCCCTATCCCCCAAGGAGAGGGAAGCGATGGTCGGAAAGGCCCAAGCCGGCGGGGAAAACTCTCGGCGATGATGCCCCGTACACGCGGCGGCGTACGAGACGAATGGTATCCCCCGTTTTGGAATCACGAATCCGAGTCGACCCACCGGCAATGGAAGTCGTGGCTAGAGAGAGGTCGCCCGACTCACCGGTTGCCCTTGATGTCGTGGATTCCGTGGCTTCCGGGTGCCCCTGATTAGCAAGAAGGTGGACACCATCGAGTGGTGCCGCAGAGAGCTTGCTAGATTGAACATGGAGATCGAAGAGGACGGAAAATTAGCCATATGGCCTACCAGAACCCCCCGAGCGTTCTGTCTTCAAGCTATCCTCGTCGTTTGCGCTCATGCCAGTATGATGTTGGATCCCCAACACCGCTACCCCCACCCCCCCACGACGACTGCCATAATTCGACCCCGTCAATGTCTTCATCGATGCCGTCGGGCAAAGGCGCTTCCTCTTCCAGCAAACTACATCCGGGGACCGGTCGAGTGCGCTCATAGTACGCTTGAAATGGGTTATAGTACTTCCGCTGCCGCTTCGTAACTCTTCAAGACGAGTTGTTCGATGAATAGTCGAAGAATGATGGCATGTCTAATAGTTGGGAAAGCCATCGGGTATCGTTGTCAATGATCAAATCGAGCAGCTTCCTCGCTCGAATCCTGGGATCTGAGGACAGATCGAATTCGGAACGTTGTATACTCCGCAGCAAATAAGTAAGCTGGTCCGACCTTTAGACGTCAACCGCGAGGTTGAGTCCCGTCGAGGTTAAACCCTACTAGCGACTCGGTTGGGCACCAGACCATGAAAGGTCAAAACCCCCGTCAACCGAGACCTCGCCCTCTCCAACCTAACCCCAAATTCGGAAAAGGAAAATAAAAATTGAGTCTCCAAGTGTAAAGCCCACTGGACTGCCCCCATCTATGGTGTAAAGGGGGTACGGATCCCTCATCGTCGAATTCGGGAAGCCTGCTGGGCTGCCAACCTCTCGAAATTGTGTTATGACGTGGCGCTGGGAGCGCTGTTCCCTCTCCATTTCAAAGGCAATGAGGGCTTCGTCATCAATGCCATCCCTGCCGATGGCGCTATGGGCTGCGGAGCCACCTTGCCTCCAAGGCGCTAGAAGCTCCTGGCAGACAACTTGCCGCAGGAGTGTGTGGTCATTACCGACGCTAGAGCCGGAAATGTTGCTCAACCAGTCGATCATGGTGGCACACATCTGCTCACGGAAAGCATCTCGGGCGGCCCTCACAGTAACCGCAACTCTAATCTCCTCCAACCTTTTAGCCATAGCGAAGAGCTTGTCGACATCATGACCGGTTTTCAGGATACTTCGCTCGATGGTGTCGGTTTCGATAGCCATCAGCGCTGGCCTCAGTAGTCCGACGGGGAGGAGGAGGATGAAGGCGATGACGATGTCACGATGGTCGACGCCGCTGCTGACGCCGCTGCCGAGGCTGGTATGGAATGGCGATGAAACGAACACGCAGCCTTGGAGGACGGCGAAGCTACCATAGCCGGCTATCCACCCCCACCTCCTCCGCCAACCACCGGCGAGGCAGCTCGTCGAGTAGTAGGCAGAGAGCGCGAGCAGACTCCCCCGACTCCGACACTATAGAGCTAGTTTTTGCCATCTACGGCGCCAAGGCGAATGCGGACATCCCCAAGACCCCTGGAAAGTCTATCAAGCCGACAGGTTCAATGGAATCCGTTGCTCCTGCGACTGGACTCCGAACACTTTTATTCTTGTAACTGTGAAGAAGCCCATCCTCGTCTAAGTTCTCTTGTTACTCCCGGGTAACATCATTACAAGAAGACCTCCATACAAAAGAAAGTACCGGAATTATTTACGAATTGTCACAAGCACAAGACCGAACAAGGTATCGGGAAGATTGCATGGCTTGTTGTTGCGATCCTAACACTGGGGTCTGGTCGATCTATGGAATACAGGAGGTGTAAGGGTCGTAGGGGCCTGTTATAAGTTAAGTGAGGCAGTCGATCAGCATTCACAAGATGTAGGTATGAAGTGCGTATTCAAGTGTAGGGGTGTAGTTGTACTTGAATTGACTACTGAAGAGTCTGGAAGAACATACTAGCTAAGGGCGGCTTCGTAGTTTATATAGACGATCCTTCCATCCGTCTTCAGTACAGTCGGTCGAGCCTGCGCTCGACCACCCGGTCGAACCGGTGTTCGACTGGCCGGTCGGTCGGTCGGTCGATCGCCCACCCGGCCGGGGCCCAATAGGCCCACGGGGCCCCGTGGCTCTAATTTTTCACGGGGCCCCGTGCCGATTATGTAAGCCTTCCTCACCGTCTCAACTCGCCCGGCGCGCACCTTGTGAGATACGAGGTCGCACACATCAATTCAATCGTCATGGCCTTCATTTTCAGGTGGTTCATTGATCAACAGTGATGTTGTTAGATTGTCTAATTGTTAGATGGGTACACGCCGTGTTTGACATACTTATTAGGCGCCAGAACACCGCAACGCTAGACGATTCAAGGACTAGTTACCCTATTAGATCCTAATCAAATAGAAATAAACGATTATCAAGCTATCTAGACGAATACAAAGCCTCCTGTTCCTCAAGATCTCTCTCAGCTGCTCTCTAGATCTCGTCTACACCTCTTCTGCTAGAGAAGGGATTGCCTTCTATCTCTGCAGCTACCTGGGCCTCAACGCGGTCGTTCTCTGATTTATCCCAGTCCAAATAGGCCATCATCTCTTCTTTAGTCCAGTCCCGAAAGCCAGTCGATGTCCTGCAACGCTTAGTCATCTGTTTCCAGTCAAGACACCACTCATAGCTTGCTTTGCTATACTAAAGGGGTAGACCTATTGCCTTCTGATACTGCTAGTTCGTCTTGATGCTCCCACGAGGCAGTGACCGATACCAAACTTCTCTTGCTACAATATATCTCTGATAGATAGCCACTGGGTCGTTGTATCGTAGTGACTCTGCTGGTGCCTCTGCCGATGCTACCGTTGGTGCCACCGTTGGTGCCTCTGTTAGTGCCTCTGTTAGTGCCTCTGCTGGTGCCTCTACTGGTGCCTCTGCTGGTGCCTCTGCTGGTGACGCTGCTACTGACGCTACCACTATTGTCTGTCTTGCTACTGCTGATTGCAGAAGCTCCTCATGCTGTAGAGGGCATGCCTTCGAGGTCATTCTATGACCTAATGTATGACACCTACTGCATCTTGGCTGTGCCCTTGGCTGTGTCGCTGCCTTAACTGCCTCGAATGCACTTGGCTCTCTCTGAGTGCTTGATTGTGGTCTAGTCGACCTAGCAGTTATCCGATCAGATCGATGACGAGGCTCTAGAAGTAGCTGATGAGTGTCACTGCGGTTTAGGTGCCATTGTGTATGGAAATCCTGTAGCTGAAGGGGTTGATCTTGCTCTTGTAGAGGCTTGAGTATATGAGCGCAAGGGAGACTATAAGATCGAGTAAAAAAGCCGGTATAGCTAGGGAGGTTTTCTAAGAGCTGCTTCCGCTATTCCTCAACCTTCCGCAAAGCCTCGTGGGATATCCAGCCACGCACAGCACAGTATAGTGACCTAGAAAGTTCGATTGGTATCTGAGTCTACTACTTTGCTTGGTTATATCGTAGCTTAGCTACTTAGTTAAGTAGTGCATGCTTCATAGCTCTCCAAGCTTCAAACAGATCCAGCGTCGATATCTTCAGATAGCTCTTAAGCAGCCCATGGATACCCTCAACGCATGATGTAACCACATTGCCAAAATGAGGATGCTGATCAACCCAAGCCTTGACGATTTTTTCCTTATATAGATCAAGCCAAGTAGTCTTAATATATCCAATCTTATCAGCGTACTGCGGTAGGTAGCGCCTCTCAATCTCCTGTACGCGTTCATCAAATGTCTCCTCATCTAGTGAACTGACAATTGAATACCAGTGACTGAAGAACTCCTTCCAATTGTCTAGGTCCTGTTGATATGCCTCTGATCCCTGTTTATACTGTACAAAGGTCAGCTAGCAGTAGGTAAGGACTGCCTTGTTAGCATACTAGAGGCAAAGAAGCGAGATTGCAGTTGGAAAGCTATAAGACACAGCATTCATGCAGGCTATGCAGCGATCTATTAGGATAATAGATGGAAACCTTGTGCTACAGAGCTCATACATAGATCTAAGCTGGTCTAAGGCCTAGATATAGTCGTCCTCAGTCTCGCCACTAAGGAATATAAAGGCGATATAGAAGGATCGCTGGCAGGCATCAACACCGATCATGTCGAGGAGTGGCATCCTATATTTATTCGTCTTATAGGTACAATCCAGAAAGAGTAGATCCGGGTAGGCCTGAAGGTATACTAAGGATTCTGGATGAGCGAATAAGATAGCTGTAACCTGGCCCTCTGGACTTAGCTGCATCTGGTTCTAGAACCCTTCTTGATCTAGCTGGTTAGCAAGGGCATACATCGTGCTTTGTCCCTCGCAGAGATCCCGTCGGCTCTTAGCAATGTGGTTGTAGATATCCTGCTAGGTTGCTGTTGTCTTTGAATTCTAGCGCATATAAGTCCTGATATCCTTTAGCGCCACTCCAGCATTCGCAAGGTTGCTAACTGTTGATTTATCTATATCAGAGAGCGTCCGGTGGATAGGATGAGCAGACTGGTGCCAACTTGGCTCATGGTTATGTTTGGAAAACTGTCTATCTGGACGATGGCGTAAGGTCCATATAGTCTTATCGTAAGACTGCTTAGCTAGCACAGAGAATGGACAGCTAGTTCCTCGTGTAGTTGTCTTCCTTTTCCGATCCTTCGAGGCACTGGGTGGCTGGCAAGCACGGTCGCAAGTATATGTAACCGTCTGCTTCTTCACAGTCTTCTCACTTGTTGATCGCCCTGTCACAAAGGCATAGCCCCGAGGGGCTGCCCAAGCGTTGATTGCCTTATATAAGGCATCTCGAGACTCGTAGTCGCATTCAGGAGGGAGACAATCGTCTGGAAACGAGGCAGCACCTTGGATTGAATCCATGGCACCGAGTGTATCATAGAGAGTAGTAGGTTGGGGTCATATATGTGAAAAGGGGGCTCTCGACGCGGTTGAACGCGATGCCGTATTGGCGCGTTGAGGGAGGCTTACATAATCGGCACGGGGCCCCGTGAAAAATTAGAGCCACGGGGCCCCGTGCCTATTGGGCCCCCACCCGGCCGACGTTATGACTAAGCGTTCTTTTCCTGTTCTGCCAACGCCCACCGCCTTTCCCATATGACATGGCCGCGGCCAGGTCGTGACACCCATCACAGTACAATGCAATCAACAAATTCCCTACTGCGTGCCCCTGTTCTCTGGAACATTTCCTGGAGCTCTATATGATATTGTTCCTTTTCTTGTAGTTTTCGCTCAGTAATCGTCTTTGCTTGTTGGTCCTAGAATAAGGCTAAGTATTGATCTATCTCCTCTGGGAGGGATTTGGGGGAAAATTGAGGCAGGAGCTGGCTCTTGAAAAGTTGATACATGGTATTGACAGAACCAGAGCATGGAAGAACCATGTAGCCCTAGGCGAATAGGCGTTGTCTATAATCTTCGAGAGGTCGCTAGAGGGTTCATATTCTTCTTCCTTAAACACTCCCATAAAAGACTCCCGAGCCACAGCATACTCAGCTAAATACTTGCGGGAGCAAACTTCATCGATGCTCCTCCTTGATGTAATTTAGTATAGTATATCAATCATCGGGCGAGCGCATATCTATTCGAGATCAATCAGACAGGTAACATTCTATATATCATCAACAATTAGATTCCCTTGGTGGAGATCGGTAAATTGTATATAAACCTATACCGGGATCTTAAACGTTAGATTGAGAGATCATCGCCACCACCCAACATATCTTATATCAAGTGTTAAATGGGTATATTTTCTAATATTTTATATTTGAAAATACCTATTTGGTACCTTTCATGAAATATGTTAGGTGGTGGATCTAATCTCTCAGACTAACGTTTAAGATCCCGGTATAGGTTTAGAACGGGCCATCCCTTAGAGTCGGATCGAGGTAGTGGTATATAACTGTGGCTGGTGGCAGTGGCTGCCACATGGCACGTCCCCATCACACCTCTGCGACCCATTAGCGTAGTGTCGGTGGCTGGAGAGACTTGTTAGTAGACGTATTTGCGAGAGTTTGCTGGGATAGGAATAGCATACCACTGACACCGGTGCCGAAATCAATCCTTATCGACGCTCCTGATCAGCGTCGAGGCGTTCTAGGTTATGCGAAGGGGAAATCTCGTATATTGAACTGCTTTGGGAGGGGCTCGACGCGGTATATGAACGGCATCCCCAGAAATCGTATTGTAGCAGGCGCCATCGAATAGGGATCAAAAAGTAGTCTAACTCTCGCACGAGGTCGGATTCGTCAATATAAAGGTCCCAGGAGAGTATATCGATGGCTTTTCGTTCCATTGCATTGATGTCGTGCAATAGAAATCCCGTATTCACGCCCCAGGTTGCGTTTATATAACAGACATCGTTCATAAACTTCGAAGCCAGGATCAATACAACAAGAAACATTCCACAAGGTGAGAAGTGGTAACTATACGCCGGCTCCTGTAAGAGTTTCAATTTCAGTCTATAAAGATAAACCAAGCTAGACGCCAAAGTCAGTAATGAAGGCCTGAGACTTTGGTTAATCTGTCTAATGAAACGACATAGATTCTGCAGCGGAAACAACCCGGCTATCCATTGATGCATACTTTTAGGATAAGTATTAAGAGTAGAGGTAGTTAAATAGTGAACAATGTGGGGTTGGCTGGGACTTTCCTGTAAAAATAAATCGAGAGTGTGATAGCCCCCTCCGCCGGCTGACGAGCTGTTCGTCAGCAGCAGGTCGGTGAAGTACTTTGCCAAGGAGGTCAAGGCCATGCTAAGATCTCTTTTCTTTCTAAGATTTCTTTAACTCTAGGGCATAAAAAAGATCTCTAAGACTTCTTTAATTCTAGAGTATAAGATTTCTTCCTTTCTACATATATCCCAGCAATACATAGATCGAACAGATTAGGTGAGGCAGCTGAGATGCGCAACATGATGAGGCGGGCAGTCTCAGTCCAGGTAGTATTGTGTTGGGCTAACCATGCGATGGATGCGGGACGTTTGTCAATACTATCTCCGCTACTGGAATCACTGCCTGGATGGGCCTAGACGGCGCGGCTTCGTTCTCACACCTTCGATTACATCGCTAAGCTGTGAGCTGGAAGAATCTAGACAGGGTCGCTTTGTTCTCATTTGTTAGATTACTACTTCTAGGAGCTCTTAGGTAAGAAATTAATGGATAATGATTATACCAAGTAATTGAGTAACATCTCTCTCAAATCAGGGAAAATGTCAAACTCCTTTATAATATGCACAAAAGATTCCGCAAAATTGCCCAGCAGGCCATTCTTTGTAAGGTTCTTGTACAGCAGGGCATTTTCTATAAAAAGGAGTGAAAGGGAGAGATGGGAGTCCTATGCAATGCGAAGCATCCAGCTTGCTGCAAGTGCGTGGACCTGTCGGAGCTTTGCCATCTCGACGAGTAGTAGAACTCTCGGGGTTGAAACGGGGATACAGTCGTATCCATCATATCGTGAAGGGAATGCACCACTGTGGCAAGTTGCTAGATTCGATCTATGGATGTTAACTTGCTCCAGATAACGTCTTGGAAGGCGTAGGCGAGCTTCAGCTGGCCAATCTGTGCTAGGTCCGTGGCTGACCTCTTCGGCATAGCCCCTATCTGTCGCGGGTTACAGATTTTCTCCTGGATTGCCCGGTACGCTGTCCTCCTCGCCATCGCCCTCTCCAGCCCTTTGTCCAGTACATTCAGGAGCTGGATTGGTCTATAGCCTTTTGGCGAGGCGGGGTCTCTCTCGGAACGAGGTGATATGCGGGCGCCTTATTTTAGAGCGGAGAGTCCGGATTGGGTCGACACTCTAGGATATTTAATCGACTCGATTCATGAGTTTTGAGAAACATCATGCTATGCCCAGTTTCTTACAGCAGCGTGAACAGCACTACCTTCCTCTTTAACCTAATGAGAAGTATTCCTTTGAAAGACAGATTTGCTACAGCTGCCTTCTCCCTGCGGTCCGCCCCCACTCAAATTGCACTCCTATGTCTGCTCTGCATAGTGCCCACACTGCTTCCCCTGCACAGGCCTGATATCTATCTCCACCTTGCCTCAGGGCTCAGTAAAAAACCCTCTATACATGGCTTAGATGCTAATTCCAGCAGTTCACCGCAGCCAAGGCGGTCATCTAGGATACCGAAGCCTAGTCGAAAGGGTTTGGAGAATATGATACAATCCGGAGTCTTAAGAAAGAACTAATAATGAAGACGCATTTTAGTCCTTGGAAGAGGAGTGTCTTAGGAATAAGACATGAAGGCATGCTTTTATAGTCGGCTACCTCAGTACCGAAAGGGCTATGCACCAAAACCGAACTGGTGACAAATACAGGTGATATTAGATTGTTGACTGTTAGATTGTTAGATTCTTGATTTTTTCGGGAACAACCCCGCAAAGCAGATAGATTAGCGTCGATCTAGATACCTCAGTAGTACATACTGAATACCATTATCTTCACACGCCAGCTTCGCGAGTTAGATTCAGTTTCCCAAGTCAATGAAATTGTCGTCGTGCGTCTAATTGCAATCTAACAATTTACAGAGTCGCTAGATTGTTAGAGTTAAACATTTTAAACTCTGTCTGGGTATTTGGAAGGAAAAGCAGCTGCAATATCCATGGTGTATAGCCCGCCTTCGCTCTCACCTAAGTTCAGGGAGGCCAGGTCGGGGATGGAGGTGCAGGATGTACGAACTCGAATCAAAGTTGCGGGCCAGATGACATCATTAAGGTTATCTAGCAAGTCTGAGGTGGGCAATGAGAACAAATTCGTTTGTAGCCCGCAGCCAGTGGATTCACATTTGCTTCCTGGTTTCTCATCATTCTGATGTCCCTCATACAGCAAAAAATTATTTTTTTT
>SJVG01000967.1:0-13564 GCA_034774675.1 Scedosporium minutisporum
ACGTGACTGGCCATTTTGGAGAAAAGAGGTGTAGGATAGGGTGGAGGGGGAGGTGTTGCAGGGGATGCCGGGGAGGAAACCGACGGCGTCGTTTCGGTTTCCGTAGGTTTGTGAGCTGAGGTGTGTGAGAGGAGGCGAGAGCACTGGTTTTTAGGATACCCTTGTGATTGTTATGATGACGGAACCATGGCGTAAAAACGGTAATTTTGTGTGTTTTTAAAGAGCGATAGCTGAGCGGCCTGATCTATATACACATTTCTCGTTAGCGTGCGTGGAATTTCTTGGTCAAGTGAAAACAACGAGAGGCCGAGGCTAGAGTAGGCGCTTATCGAGGATAAATAGAGACTCTCGACAGTGCTACCAAGGCCCAAGCTCGACCACATTCCTCACCGGAATGGTCGGTAAGGCGGTATTATCTGAGAAGCTACGACTAGAGCTCCAATGTTCCATTGTTCTATGATCCGCCGGAACCATATAACTGAGGAAGGTGTAGTCCAATAGTAGTTGTGAAGAAGATGTGGGCTGTCATGGCCCGGTGCGATAACGCAATGTGAGGTGAGGTAAAATGTATTCACACGGCCTGTCACCGGAGAGCATGCGCCAGCACCAAGTGGCAAACCGGCACCTAGCCGGCTCCGGCCGGCTCCGAATCCGGACTCGAGTCCGGATCTCGGAAGTCCGTCCAGCAAAGAGCCCCAGTCGCCATCACCCAAACCTTACCAGACCTTCTTTACCATAACAGCAGATGAACAAGACTAGAGTTACCGGAAATATACGTGTACTGTTATATTATTTGGATAATTCGTCTCGAGGCCCATTCCCAACACATGAAAATGTAACCGAACCTCTGGAGAAAAGAGCACCAACACCCAGAGCGGCTGCAACAAGCAACTCGACACACCGAAAGTGAATATTTAATTTGATAAAATCATGAATTGACCCTCGTCTCAAAAAATAAAAAATCTATCAGCTGCGGTTACCACTTATTTATATCCCATCTTCCCTACACACCTTTCCCGATTTGCGTCGTCCCTCCCCAATCCATGATATATGAATAAGACGAAAAACAGAAAAAAATAAGAGAACGCCGCTCTTTCGCCTCATCCGCGGAGGGTAATGTTGGATAAACCACCCGAGTTCCAGTCATAGTCCCAGATCGTTAGATGACATTGAGGGTGGTGAGATAGCATGCCGAAGGGAAAAAAAAAAAAAAAAAAAAAGTCATGCAGTCTTTGATAAACGAGAGGGCGGGAGAAAAAAAGAGAGAAAAAGAAAGACGAAAAAGACATAATATCTCTCCAAACTCCGTAAGGCCGTCGCAATGCTGTTGTTTTTTTTGTCACGCGTCGGCATGCAAACTGTTGCTCCTTTCTCTTGCATATGATATAGAAGCAAGCCCGAAAATGCATAAAAAAAAAGAATAATAACGCCGGTTTTGAAGAATATATTTCACTCCGAAAAAGGTGAATCGGTTCCAGTTGACCGCAGCTCACTCGGCGATTGAGGGAGAATCCTCCTATACGTCTTCCTCCATGAGACGCTGGACCTCTGGCTCGTCGAGCAGGATCCGCCTGCCGAGCTCCTCGGGAGGTTTTCCGTCGCGGACGGCTCCAAAGTCAAGAATCTGGAAGAGATAAAGGGTTAGTCACGATGTCGTGAGTATGTAATCTTGGAACGAGTTTGCTCACCTCAATATACGTGATGGATTGACGCTGGACAGCCGCCACGCACCGTCGGTAGTCGAACTTGAGCTGCCACACGCTACCCAGGTCCGTCAAAAGATCTTGCAGGCAGTTACCACTGGCAATATCCCACATCTTAACGGTCCTCTCACTACCCGAAATCACTTTGCGCCCATCATGCTGGAAACACGTAATAGCGCCAGTGTGGGCTGATAGTACGTTTTTGCAGCGTCCGTTTTCGGGATCCCAGATGCGGAGCGTGCTATCGGCTGCGGCCGAGACGAGGCGCTCATCACGGAGATCCAAAATGCCCACAAGCAGGTTGTGGCCCTCCAGGGTATATAGGCATGCACCAGTGGCGAGGTCCCAAATCTTCACGAGCGAGTCCATGGCGCCCGAGATGCATCGATTGCGTTCTTGATCCAACACGACACTGTAAACCTTCTGAGTGTGTCCATGAAGGACGTGCAGCGCTTCACCAGTGCTAATACGCCAGACCCGGACGGAGTGATCGTAGCTTCCACTGACAAGGGTATCGCCGTGTGCAGCGATAGCACGAACTGAATGAGTATGGCCGGCAAGGGTGCGGATAAAATAAGGACAGTCGCTGTCATTGGCAGGGGGGCCGGTCTGTATGTACCTGCGAGAACCAGCCTCGGGGAGACGCCATACTCGGAGTTGGTTGTCACGCGATCCGGTGATGATAAGGGGCTTGGCCGGCATCATTTCTGGCTGCTTCTTGCGGTCCTTGGAGACGGGGGAAGGCATGAGGATCTGCAGGCAGCGTACAGTACTAGTGTGACCGTAAAAGACCTGGGTGCAAAGACCTTTCTCGATATCCCATACCCTGACCGACCTATCCGTCGACCCGGACACGAGAACGTTACCTTCATATTGGAGAGCCCAAACACCACCTTCGTGACCCTCGAGCCGCTTCCTCAATTTTCCAGTCTTGGTGTCGTAAACATGAATGAGCGTGTCGTCACTACCTGTAATGATCTTGTCGTCATCAAACTGCAAGCACGTAATTACGTGACGAGGGTGGGCGGTGAAGGCGACATGCGAGGGCTGGACCTTGCCGTTCGTCCAGCTTTCCCGAATCATGTAGTGTCGTCGGTAGAGTGACTTGAAGAGATGGAGTCTGCGAAGGCTGGGAACACCCAGTTGAGGATCGGGAACGGCCAACGCTGCCGCATTAGCTGCCGACAGCGGTCCCTCGGACTTGTGTTGTTTAACCTCGAGTTGACCACTTGTATCCTTGAGGGCAGCGCTCGCGCTAGCTCGCCTCTTCGATCGGTCGACTCCCGATATCGCGTTGAGGCCCCGCTTGCGCTTCGAACTTCGAAGCCTTGCTGAGGTAGGTTCGGCTTTGCAGACAACTTGCGTGAGTTCGGCCTCCGTGGAATTTAGTCGTCGCTGTGCACTCAAGTCGACCTCGCACCCCGCGGGGCCGTAGGGGTCTTGCCAACCCCAACCTTGTCGAATCGCCTTCTCTAGCTCACCTGAGGGAAGCTTGAATCCGTCGCGGTCGAAGAGCTCTTTCCATCCGGTTTCGTTGCTATCAATAATATTTCGCCAGTGTTTCGAGACTCGAGCGGCGCGGCATAGATCCCGGTAATCCAGATAAGAGAGGACGTGATAACTGAGTTCGAGAGGGAGCTGCTTCAAAAAGTCACACTGCAAGGACGGGTTGACAACATCGGCAACGATCCGGAGCGTCTTTCTCGGGCACCGGCGGAGGAACTGGTACAGCATCAAAGTCTTCATATCCGAAGGCATGGCGTCAAAGGATTCGAGCATTGATCTGGGATCGATTAGTTGAGGAAGGCTGGCTGATTCCCTAGTGAGATAGCCACGGGATTTGGTTACGAGAGGACGAGGGGATAGCATCTCTGAATCATCGGTGCTTGTGGTCTGGGACGCGTCATTCCAGGATAATTGATGCTGGGTGAGGGCCTGGGATGTGATGGGCAAGTCGTCCTCTTCACTAACGACGAGAGAATCGGACTCGGGCTGAGCGGCCGTCAACTTAGGGGACAGTCTGGGACTAGGAAGACTGGCATCTGCATCTTGGGCTGCTGCGGACTCTAGAGGGTGACGGCTCTGGTGGAGAGACCGGACAGATTGTTGCAAGGTTTCGTCGGCGTCCATAAACGGCTCGACATCGGCATCTGTAATCGGTGGTGTCGCTACATTGCCGCTAAAAATCGTCTGGGTATCGCTAGCAATAGGGCTAGCCACATCGTACGCGGTAGGCGTCTGGCTTGGAACGACGGGCTCGGGAGTAGTGGAGACTTTACGGATCCGGGTCGGTCTCTCTTCAAGAGGAGCAAACTCGGCAGCATCGGGAGTGGCGAGAACGCCAGCAACCTGCCTCGCGAGACGCTCGCTCTCACGCCGATTTACTAAAGTCGTTGACCGGCGAGGTCGATCGGAAGCGGCATGACTGCTAGCGGGTCGAGTCTTGTTGTGAGACGGCTTCGAAACACAGCGAGATGGAGATTCGGCTCGTGTCGTCGTTCGTTTCGACCGGCGAGGGTATGACTCTGATGGTGACCTAGAAGGTAGGCGTGTCGATACTGAATCAAAAGACTCATTCGCGGTACGGGAAAGACGGAGTGACCGTTTCGGGGGTGTCGAGCGTCGTCGAGTCTGTAAAGACTGGCACACAGAAGTGCAACGTATTAGTACCAAGTTTTCTCAGAAATACCAAGGATTATAGAATATCTAAGAGATATCGAACTGCATGGGGTGCTAGAACACGAGACTGACCTGTTTGGATGGGGCATCTTCCTCCGCAAAAAGGTCGAATCCGGGCACATCAAAAGTAAACTGGGCGAGCTGTGGTGGTGTAGACTTCGATGCTAGCGGGTATTCTTTAACATCTAAGGACTCCAAAGGCCTGGGTTCCCGGACAAAGAGGGGTGGAAAGGTTCGTTTCGTTGTTGTAGTGGTTGTTACGGTCTTTGTCTCGATGCATTCCGATACACCGAACTGAAATGTGCGAGAGCCTGGTGTGGTGTCTCCTTCGCCCCAACTGACAGAAACCGTTTGACTCGAGTAAGGACCCCGGGAGTCGGTGGGTTGCGACCCGGGAGAGGGCGTCATGATGGATAGAAGGGGTTGTGGCCTTGTGCCACGCCGACGGAGCCTCTTTTGCAGTGACTGTATTTTATCGACGGCCAGACGGGCGGGAAGAGTGGTGAGAAAATGCAACGGCGGAGGCACGTCCTATTCCCGAGAGGATTACTACCTGGATGGGACGTGGGAATATGTCGACGGGAGTGGACCAGGGAGTGGGAGGGGCGTCGGTCAACAACGCGACGATAAAGGCAGCGGGTCTTGGGTCGGCGAAAATGGTCGGAAATCAGGACGCGAGAGGAGAGAAATTGGGGGAGGGGAGGAGCGACTGGGATGAAGGACCAAGCGTGGGCAGTTGTGTTGCACAGTCCTTTTTTTCCGCGGGTTATCGGGGGATGAGGGAGAACTTGAGAAGGGAGAGGGGGGCCTGGACCAGTGATCAGGAGCAGGAGGAGGCAGGGTGAGTGTGGGCAACGGCAGCACAGGCCAAGTAGCCAGGCGGCTAGAATCTGTGGGTGCTTCGCTCCTTCACAGTGTACGAAGTACTTTGTAGCAATGATTTTGGCAGGTGCAGGGGAGAATTTTCAAGCACAGTCAGCCGGACAGCTGGGAACAGCGGGAAGAGATGGCAAATTTGGCGGCGGAGTTTTGGGAAGTGGCGGGAAAATTGCAGGGCCGACGAATCAGAAACGTAGAAATCACGCCTTGCTGACCGAGAAAAAAACCGAAGTCGCTGAACTCCGCGTCGATGGGATGTAACTACGTACACTGTATGAGCAACGATCAAGAGCGAGCCCAAGATGAAAGACTTTTGGGCAACATATTGGAACTTGCGCTGTGGCAAAGAATAACTATCGCCAGTCGCAATTTAAAGTCCCAGACCCAGGTTCCATATGTTCTACTAGAGATGTTTGGCTTCTACAGATTGAGAAGACTAGGCTGCCGGATGAAGAGCTCAGGAAGAGGTCAGATGCTCTAACTGGCCTGGCCTGGACTGACCCGGACTGGACGGATTGAAGCCGGAACAGTCGAGAGCAATTTCATCCTCCGTGGACCGACGCCAGCAGACGGGTCCACAGGTCCAGGAATTCCCACTCGGGGAAAAAAAGAACACTCTCTAGCACTCTAGCCGAAGCCTGTTAGAACCAGACCCGGAGGCATCCTACCCATGACCGGGGGCAAGGGGGACGAGATAGCCGAGGGAATCACGGCAAAGCCAGCTGAGACAGTTCCACCAGAGGTTCCCTGGAGATGCAAAGAAGCATCGGCTTGATTCCTCTGGCGGACTACAAAGGCAAATATCCTAGGGCCATATCACGGAACTCGGTGCAGCTAATAGCTGGAAACCCATCTTGAGTCGGCTACCACTGGTGCTAGTTCCATTTGGTGCAGTTGAATTGTGAGACTCGGCCGCCCCGACTTCTGCTTGCCAAGGTTACCGACTGAGATCAGTTGCACGTGACCTGCTTTCCAGTTGATTTCGAGGTGGAACTGCAGTCCAAAAGCGGAAAGCGGATGCTGATTGGCTTACGTAATACCATTCAAGATGAATCATTGCAATGTGATCGATGTTGGCAGCAACAATTTCAAGGATGGAATGCTGAATGCTGATTCCTGCCAGCATTTGGAATTCTCCCGATCTTCCTACGAGCTTTAGTGGGTCTTATGATAGGTGAACGAAGTTGAGTGCTGGCGCGCGGAGGAGCCCCAGCAGTTATATGCCTGGGACGCCTTGGCCCTCCTAAACCTGAAGAAAATGATCGCCTTAAGGAGATCAAGGGGCGTAAGCCTGAGTACGTATCTGTCTGTCATTTCGGTCCGCAGGCGGACTGAAATAACCCCTCATGTCCCTCTTTCCTCCAATTCCAGACAAGGATTGGGCTGCTTAAATATCCATCAATTGTACCCTCACCAAAACCCGGGAAGAGTTGTTTTGCCAGCATCGTAAGGAACGCCAAATAATTTTTACCAACGCACCCGATGCTTCAGTTCTTAAGTGGGTGTATGAGTGTAGGAGCGACTTCTCTTGGTGAATTTAAAGCGACCCCCACTCTTGACCTCTTCAACACTATGTAAGTTCGTGCGAAATCTCGCTCATATTCTGGTGCCTCACCACTCAGCCTACCTGAGAAGCGGATTTACTTCCCCAGTCCTCAACCAACGTCATCGCTGTCAGCAGCATTAAGGTTATTTCCCAAGTGATTGGAACTGAATCCACTCGGAGATGCTGATGGGGATTGGTGCCACTTTGCTTCCTGCCAGCCCTGCCACGTTCCGTCGATCCATCATTGATTTCATGGACAGCTCAGCTTCAATCGATCTGTACTGCTGATCAAATGGTTCAATGTCGCTAACCCAGCACGGACTCTACAGACAAACAGCAGCATTTCTCTCTTGGGCTTGCCCAAACAGTCGACTAAGAATGCTATTTACGGAAAAGTCTTCGCCAGGAACAACGCCCAATAGAAGAAGGCGGGCTGTCTATCTCACACAATATGCAATCTATATAATATACCAATGCAGTGTCTTATCCGCACATCTGTCGCCGCGAAGGTCTTGGTGACGCGGTATGTATGTATTATAAATCAGTGACGTGCTTGGACTGGAGAGAGTGACAATCCGAGACTCTTGCCGAAGATGCTGCGGGGAAGACGCATCCAAATATGTAACACTTGATACCGGGGCAGATATCCAGGCTGTCAGAGCGACGGATTCGACCAAACCAGGCACTTGTCATTAACCGGGAGACTGAGAAAACAAGAGAAAATTGAAGCATCCATCAACTCGGTATAAATCTCCCCAGTAACTCGCCTATCAACCTTCGATGGCTTCTCATCCTCCTGCGCAGTGCTGTACCATTGGTGTCAAGCATAGGTGAGCTTAAGCACCCCGCACAATGGGAACAATCCCATGATGGACATAAACAACTTTGAAGCTTCTCGATACTTTCGTGGAGTATTCCGCGATTCTCGTCGCGTCGTAGACTAGCTAACCGATAATACTCAAAGTGGAGAGCCCGTCGGCCAGCTTATCAAGGTTGCCGGGAAATGGGATGCCTATCTCGCTACTCCTGCGCCCGACAAGGCCAGGACAGGCAGGGGCATCCTCTTTTGTCCCGACGTCATAGGTATCTGGCAAAACAGCAAGCTTCTAGCTGATCAGTTCGCTGCCAACGGCTATCTTACTCTCTTAATCGACGAGTTTAATGGCGATCCTCTGCAGCTTAACCGACCCGCCGACTTCGATTTCACGGCCTGGCTCAATCATGGCTCGGACGGCAAGAATCCACACACTAAGGAAGCTGTGGATCCTATTATCGTGGCCGCCATTAAGACATTGAAGGAGGAGTATGGAATCGAGCACGTAGGTGCTGTGGGATATTGCTTTGGAGCCAAGGTTCGTGAATGCACAACAGACCTTTTCACAATGCGTCGTCGATAGTTACTTAGGGTCTTGGCACTAGTACCTCGTCCGTCATTACAAGGACGGAATCGACGTTGGCTATATTGCCCACCCAACCCTCGTCGAAGAAGAGGAACTTGCCGCCATCACAGGCCCTCTCTCTATCGCAGCCGCGGAAACCGATTCTATCTTCCCTCCCGAGAAGCGTCACAGGTCGGAGGAGATCTTGAAGGAGACCGGTCACCCCTACCAGATCAACCTTTTCTCTGGCGTCGCTCACGGCTTCGCTGTCCGCGGAAGGGTCGATGTTCAAGTGGAGAGATTCGCCAAGGAACAGGCGTTCCTTCAGGCTGTAACATGGTTCCACGAATTTCTTGCCTAAGAAAGTCGAGAACAAGAGATGCGCTTGTTTGTTTGGGCGGGGTGGTTTAATTTGAGACATGAACTTCTTCAGAGAGCTCAGTGAGAAAAAGATCAGCCAGCTGTCAACCATGATCAGTGATATTATACTTTCTGAACCCGAGACAGCCTCAATATTCACTAGTATTAGTATCACTTTCATTTTTGAAGGGTTAAAGTCAGTCAGGGGTCAGAGGGGGCGTGGGGTTCATTATTCACCATGACCACTCAGAGCTGTTCTGATTGTCACAGTTGGTAGGTGAAGTGCCTTTCTTGGCCAATAAACCACTGGCCAGTGGTATGTCCTAGATGGCGTTATCAGCACCTGGAGGATGCCTGATGTTGCATCTTGATCTCTCTTGGCGTCTAACCATCCCCACCGTCGGGAAGGGCTTCTTCTATAAATAGACGAGAGACAGGTCTGAGCGATGAAGGCAGAAATTTTCAAGTTGAGGGTGGAAATCCCATCCGTTGCCGATGACCGGATTCACCAACCCGATTTTTGACACCAACTGGTGAGGCAACTACGGACAAGGCCTCGTTGATAGTTGGATTGTGTCATGCCAATGATTCAATAGAGTTGGGACAAAAAAACTCCTGAGCTTGTCTGGCTGTAGCTAGCTGCCTTTCTATGGTGATTCCATCTTGGCAATATGAAGCAGCGAAAGGTACGCCGCAATTTTTTTTTTCTTTTTTTCTCTCGATACACTAGAGACCTTCAAAAATATCATTCTCGACGTCTCGACGACAATTAAGTTAGCCTTCTCCCTAGTTATACGCAACGTCCACACTCAACGAGAGCAGCAGTTTCTCACGGCTGTCACAAGTTCACCACTGCCAGAACTCACTATGACGAGCCCGTATGACTGGCCAAGGAAGAACCGCCACCGTCAAAAGTGACCTAGGCAGTCCATAAGAGGTCAGCAGTTCCCGCTGGAATATGGTAGATAGAGAATACGACCACCCTTCTCCATTTTGAACACGTATTAATATTACTATGGCTGCTGACCGTCGGGGGTTGGCGAGGACACTTATCTCTACTACAATACTGTCCTTCCCAGGTATCTGTCGCAACACCTTTACTTGAGCAGTCATTATCGAGGATATATTATGTAGAGCAGCTATGGAGTATCTATAGTGGGGGAAGAGCCGAAGCCATCTGCTCCTCGATGAAGGAAATGCCTAGAGATGCTGGCGGAAGGTAGCTTAATATGTGAGATTTGCCTGTTGACAGTTAACCATGAGCCTGGTGACCACTGTGAAACTCTGCCAACATTGATAGGTGATGTGGAAGTCTCGCTGATGGTCCAAGCTACTGGCAGAAACTGCAATCCTCAACTAGATCTGTGTGCCCATCACATTTCTTCTTAGGAACCCCCTAGTTTGCCCACGCGGTCAACACTTCACGGGGCAGCCCTATCTCATATTCTATGCGGATCCATTCAACCTTTCCTTCTCTATCATGGCATAAGCCTGACGAGCAGCAGTCGGCACTCTAACACCTGCAGTGCCCTCCTCATCAATTTCAAGCATTTCTTCCGCCCAGGCACAAATAGACGCCGCCACTGCCTCGATCTCTTCATCAGTGTTCGACGCATGGAAGATGATCCTCACCCTCTCCGCCGACTTGGGGACTACGGGAAAATAGACCGGGTAGGCGATGAACCCATTGAGCTGTAGATGGAAGGCCAGGAATACGTTGTGCTTCGTGTTTGGGCGCGTTAATATGGGGACGATGGGAGTCCAGAAGCGCTGTTCCTGCTCGTCTTGGTCCCAGAGCGGAACGCGAAGGATTTTGGCATCGTTGGCTGCCTCCCAGACCGGGTGGGATGTCAACTTTTCCTTGAATAGCTGGGCCATGTATTTTATTCTGTCTTGCGCCTAATATACGTACGGATGTCAGTGATGAGGACGTGGTGGGTTTCTTTGATTCCATGGCGATAGTTGACATACCGGCTGTGTCTCGCCACTCTGCAAGAAGTCATACCCGACGCGAATTGCCGCTAATAGAGGGAAGCCAGGAGCACCGGAAAACAGAATGTTTCTCCCAAAGTTTAGGAGCATGTTTCGGACAGTATTGTTGCACATGATGACAGCTAAGGAAAGTGTTAATCGTGACTAGCCGTCTTGAATACTCATAGCATTCCTCCATGACAGGAGGTGAGCAGAGAGAGTTCATGTATGTACTTACCACCACCAGCTGCCATGGCCTTTGGAAGTGTGTGCATCCGGATAGCAATCTCCTTCTCAAGCCCCAGAGCCGAAACGAGCCCTGCACCCTTCGGCCCAATGACTCCATGGGAGTGGGCTTCATCGATGACGAACTGCGCATTGCCATCAGGGAAGATTTCCTTGGCTATGCTGACGAGCTCTTCCAGAGGACACACGTCTCCGTCCATGCTGTAGATGCCTTCGACAGCAATAAGGACACACCGCTTACCATTACGGATGAGCGGCTGGGAATTGCGGATGGCCTCCAAGGTGTCCCGGAAGGAGTCCAAGGAATTGTGACGGAATGCCTTCTTGACCAGCGCAAGGCTGTTCTTCATGCCGTCGTGGACGGTTGCGTGGATGTACTCATCGTACACAAGAGCATCTCCAGCGCGGGGGATGGCAGTGAAGATGGCAGCATTCGCCATACCACCATTAACAGCCATCAGGGCCGTTTCAGCGCCGTGGAACTCGGCAATGTCATGCTCCAGGTCCTCCATATACTTGGAGTTACCAAAGGTCAACCGCGGACCGGACGCGCTCACCCACCAGTCCGGGTTCTGCGCCAGCTCCTCCATGAATGCCTCACGCATCCTGCCCGAGGTGCCGAGCCCGAGCATGTCGGCCGAGGCGAAATCAATCATGTCCTTCCCCAGTCCGGGGTAGCTGTGGATGGAGAGGCATCGCTGATTCTCTCTGAGAGTATCAAGCTCTGCTTCGAGGTTGCGGAAGAAGATTGGGGCATTTTTGGAGCTGTGAACTGGGGACTTCTGGGCCTGCGCCTTGGCCCATGACTGGACGAAAGTGGACATGATAGAGAAAGTTCTTTGGGGCCTTAGATGAGATACTTTGGATGGGAAGCAGAGTTAGAGAGCTGGAGCGTTAGACGGGTTTGACAGGAGAACATGTCTTATAAGCGCGCAGCGTGAGTTAATGAGATGCTCGTTCACGTCTTTTCGGACCTATTAGCTTGGCAGGGTAATACTAGATTCATCATTTTTGAGAAAGCTGTGAAAATAAAACATGAAAAATACCTAGGATATTCATCCGACGTTAACGTGGACGTACTTGGTACCTATGCCATCTAAGTGCGTGAATTTGGAATATTGGAGTGAAGCCTTCTCCGAGCTCGGGAAGGGTGAAGTGAGAGCGAGAGAAAGGGGATGCAAGTCGTCGTTTGCACGTTCAAGTAAGTCTCACATCATCAATCCTCGTATTCACTGATATGCAAGTGATATTGCATGCAGGTGATATTTAGTCGAGTCTTCAGGATGCAGTAGGAGCTCTTCCTTCGGATGACTGCATCACTTCCTGCAGGTGCCGCATCCATAGTCTTCATGCGGGCGGTGGCCTCATCTTCGAACCCTGGCCCTTGTCATTCGGCGGTTCGGCTCGAGTAGCTCGAGTAGCTCTAGTAGCTCAACACGAGCTATGAAGTAGGTACTTACTTGCTGAAGTGCACCAGGACATGATCAACATTGAAGTATGTAAAGTAAATCCTCTGCCCCGTAAAACACCCAACAACAGACAGCACCGCAAGCCTATTGCTCTCTGTTCTCATCCCCCCGTCGTACCCCCGCCATGGCTCACAATTCCGCTGAACCTGTTATCGATTCAAACCCCGAACTTCAATCTTACTACCTCTCACTTGAATCAAGGCTTGGCTATGACTACCTTCTAGGTGGCGCACGTCACTTTGGCTATTGGGAAAATGCCAACGCAAGCTGGCCTTTCCCCATCAGCCGTGCCCTCCGCGCCATGGAAGACAAGGTAGCCGAAGCCTTGGGTCTTCCACCAGGTGCACGCATTCTCGATGCAGGATGCGGCGGTGGGACTCAAGCTCTCTATCTCGCCAAGAAGTACGGTTACCGCATTCTGGGCATCGACATTGTCGACTACCACGTGAAAGAGACCACGCGCAGGGCTACCAAAGCGAAACTTCCCGCCGGCCAGGTGGAAGCACGCCTGATGGACTATCACCATCTCGAGAGTCTCGAAGCAGAGTCCTTTGATGGGGTCTACACCCTACAGACCTTGATCCACGCTTCCGACGTGAGCGCCGTCGTGAAGGGATTCTACCGCCTGCTCAAACCCGGAGGCCGTATTGCCTTATTCGAGCACAACCATGACTTTGTCAAGGACTCGGCCGATGTTTTGGCCAACGCATTGCACAAGAACAACAACGGTGCGTCTGCGGCCATTCCGAAGCCGCAGCCCATCGTCCTCCAGAGCATGCTGGAGGATGCCGGGTTTACGGATGTGGTCATCCGCGACTACACCGCCAACATTAAGCCCATGATGAAATTTTTCTACACGTTGGTTTACGTCCCTTGGGTCGTGGTTTCGTTCTTGGGGTTAGAGAAGTACTTTGCCAATCTTGTCGGTATTGTGGCAGCATACCGGCATCACGACCTTTGGCGATACCTTGCCATCTCCGCGACGAAGCCTGGTGGGTCTACTGAGAGCGCCAAATCAACATGATGGAACGGAGCCGAAAATGCTATAAGTTTGTCTATAGGATCATTGAGAAAGGATGGGGAAGGATAACATCGATTGGTGTCCATACGTCCATGAGTTAGGCATTGAATGCGTTTCTAAGTTTAACAGTTGTAGATGATATCCTATGGCTGATGGGGTGTTATGATGAACCAGAATAGTCAATAGTATGTTAAAATCTGCGACCAAGACTAAGATGCAGATTTCACCTGCTATTCCTTTACTAAGCTTTCATGTTTTGATTACTTCAATGTTCCATTTGACTTTGCGGCGTCTGTTCCACTGCGCGATGT
>SJVG01000968.1:0-13555 GCA_034774675.1 Scedosporium minutisporum
CGCAGTCTTTTTTTCCCACCCACTCCACCGTCCACATCCACCCAAACCCGCCCGCCCCATTCCTCCCACCCCTGGCATTAGTATTATACCAGGGTTATCCGCCCACCACTCTTCTCTCTCTCTCTTTTGCTCTTCTTCCCTTTCTTATCCTCATCCTGCGTATCGATCGTCGAGGCCATACACTTTGCCTTTCACCGTCCTCTTCCCCAGTCTTTCTTTTTCTTTTTCTTCTTTTTTCCCTTCCTGTCACTCTTTCAAAATACTGTCATAGCCACTTCGGAATAACCCGTTCACTCCTTCCGGGTTCCATTACATTCATTTAGGCTTGACTTGTCTCGCAGCTCTTGATCCCAATTTTCGATACACCAACGTTTCACGATTTCAATCACCAATCTCTGGTCCCATTAGTATCCTCTTTCCTTGCTTGATGGGAACAGGACGACACTCTTTTGAATAGTTTCACTATCCAGTCGCGCATTCACTCTTTCCCCCATTAACCTATTAGTCTTCTACCTGGACTTTCACGACTCCGCGACGCACCCATTGCCCCGTCGGTTTATACTATTATATGCCTTTTAATAAGTCCAACTAAGACCACTCTTTATTTCTCGATCTCTCGACGACCATTGACCCGGCCGCTCGAACTACTTCGATTCCGAACGCGAAAAAGGATCTCGTTGAGTCATCGAACAACCCGCTCCCACGCACTCTACTTTTCGACAAAATTTCAAGAATGGCCACGAAACTAGAGCCTTCGGCGCTTGCTCCGAACGCCGGGACACCGGGTGCCCCGACCCCTTCCCCTTCGCCTGGATCCTCGGTCACACCCATCAAGACTGAGCCTAGGACGGAACACAAGTCACTGACCAATATCACACCTACTAATGGTCAGACTCCGTCGAGGAGGCCCCCTCGAAAGAGTACCTTGACCCAGCAGCAGAAGAACCAGAAGAGGCAGAGGGCAACCCAGGACCAACTGGCGACTCTCGAGCTCGAATTCAGCAAGAACCCCACTCCCACTGCTGAAGTGCGAGACCGGATAGCCGAGGAAATCAACATGACACAACGATCTGTCCAGATCTGGTTCCAGAACAGGTGGGTGTTCCTGGAGAGACGTATTCTGGCGCTGTTGCCATAAGATTGCATGCTGACTTGAAAACCCGGCATAGACGCGCCAAGATTAAGCTCATGGCGAAGAAGCATCTTGAGAACGGAGAGGATCTGGATTCGATCCCCGAGTCCATGCGCCAGTATCTTGCCATGCAGGCCATGGAATCCGGCAAGGGTCTTGGTGGAAGCTTTTTAGGCCGCACCGGACTCTTCCCTTACGGAAATGGGATGCTCCTTGGCGGTGATCCGACCGGCCAAGGCAAAGTTCGTAAGTGACATCCGACTTCGCTCTCCCCTTTGCTCCTTATTCGGGATATGTCTAGCTCGCCCTGCATTGGAGTGCAGAACTCCCGCTGCTACTTTCTGCATGGTACTGACTGATCGCGCCTAGTCATTCAACATCTCACCTGCCGTGCTTTGAGCATTGGCACCTGGACGCGTGTCGGACAGAACATGATGGATCTCATCGTCTTCTACTCTCCCGATAAGTGCACCATGACCTACTACATCAACAACGAACAAGCTGGGTACAAGATCGAGTACCCCTTTGCCTACGTCAAGAGCATTTACCTCGAGAACAATGAGGGAGACCCCACTAAACCCGGTGGTATTGTGATCGAGCTTAACCGCCCGCCTCACTTCTTCATGGACTCGAGCACAAACGCTCAGGGTTTCTATCAGGTGAACGATTTCACCGAAGACCTCCAAGCTTCGCGATGCCTCATCCACCGCCTCGGTGGAAGCCCCAAGGTTCTCAGCGGTCAGCTTGCCAAGCTCGTTTCCCTCGAGTCCTTCATGAACCGCCACCTTCACCAAGCCCCGCCACCCATGTTCGACACGCACGCACTGTCAGTTTCTGCTCCCGTATCGCCGACGGCCCGCCCTTCGTCTCAACCCAATTTCGCCCAACCGCACGTTGGCATGTTCCAGGAATCGTGGGGCATCAACAACATGCAGCCTGGTATGCGCGGACCTGGTCACAAGCGGCAGCGAAGTCGCTCCGTTCCCATGCCTGTGGACTTCTCCCTCTTCCAGACGCCGATGCCGTCCTTCTACATCCAGCAGCCTGGCGAGGCGGCGCCTCAACCAGCCAGCCCCAATATCTTCGCGCCTGTGCCTCAGCAGCCCCATGGCATCGGACCGAACCTGCGAATCGACACTCAGGCTGGCTTCGGCCTCGACATGCGCCAGTACCCCATGTCGGCAACCACTGCTTCCCCTTCGGATTTCTCGAGTCCCAATTTCTTCGCTGCGCAAGGCCCCGAGCCGACTCCTCTCCCAGTGAATACTCCGTACAGCAGCACGTTCCTCTCGCCCATGGTTAACCCGTCGAACATGCCACCTCCTCCCTCGGTCTCGCCCCTGTCCTTCAACGGCCCCTCGGAACCCTCGATCGTCGAGCAGTCGCCTCCTATGGCCATGCTAGGCCGCCCTGCTTCGGCCGATGCCTACCAGATGACAGATTCTTGCGCAGTATCTGACGACGGCTCGAACCTGAATGAGATGTACTCGAAACACAGCATCAACCTTCCTCTCCACCCTCACTCACCCGCCTACGTCGACCAGCAGCAGTCGGAGGTGGATATGAACCAGCTTGTCCAGTTTGATTCGGCTGAGCCGTCAAGCCTCTCGCCCGAGTCAATGGGACATGCACTCGGTCAACCTCAAGGGATGGCGCAGGCTACACCTCAAGCTGCTCAATAAGCGGCGATACGGTGCTAGCAAACTGACTCCCAAGGGGAACACAATATTAATTGATTGGAATCTTGGGGATAGAGATGTGGAAGGGCGTATACAGATTGGGAAAGGGATTTGAAACAGCAATCTACGACGACGAAATGAGTTATTCTGATATCCAAATTTTGCCTCCTTTTCCCTTGTATTTTTTTTTCTATCTTGGATCTGGTTTCGTTTTCTGTTTTGTTCTTCTCTCCTCATTTCCCCGTCGTTGAAAAATATTGGTTTTGTTTCTTTTGTCGTTTCATGTTGAAATCATTATACCAGGCGTTTCTGGTGGTTTTCGAGACTATACCTAGAGCTTTTTTTCTCCCCCTGGCCTTGTGCTGTTTGGTTTTTCTTCTCTCCCGTTATTGTCTCTTCCTTAGCTGTTTTCTGCACGCTTTTGTCTCTTTGTCGCTTCTGGTTTACGCGACTCGAGGCTCTTGACGTACATTCTCCGGACATGATGGGTTGCTTTAGTTCAGCACATTCGATTCGGGCAGTCGCTTGGCGACTCCAGACGCATCTGGGCGTCTTTTGTTCCTCGATTTCGTTTAGTGGGGTGGGATTGATTGCTGCCCGGTCGAGTCCAGTTGGATGGACGACTGAACACGACTTGGGGAGTTCGTCTTTTTTGGCATCAATGTTTTCATTTACCGCGCAGGACATAATACTTTGTTCTTAACCTGCCCAGCGCGCATCTCCAGTATTAGCAGAATACGAGAGCCGCTTCTCTTGTTCGAGAAGACGCTAGGTTCTCAACCTAATAATTGACTCCATACACTTTTTGCACAGCCATTTGGATTGACTTTTGGCCCCCCGGTGAATCTTTATCTTGTGTGTGTTCACTCTCGTCTTCAAGCTCGTGATAGATTGCCTTGCTAGGCCACGCAAGCTCCGCGTGGATCTGCAGTCATCATGGCGACTGCATGATTGGCTTTTTCTTTTAAGCTCCGGCGGAAAAGGTTCTTGCTGCAACCCAAGCTAGTGAAGTGAGAGGAGGGTATGCGTCACGAATCCCGAAAGGAAACGAAGAAAAGACAAAAAATGGAAGAAACCATCAAGTTTGAAGTTGTGGAAGTGACGCAAATTGTGTGACGGTCTGTGATCAAGTTTCATGGCATGGGAGCTTCGGGCAGGTCGAGGAGTGAGACCGGTTGCTGCCGACTCTGTTCCAGGTTCTAAGAAGGAGAGTGGATCGAAACGGAAGTGCTTGTTTCTTTACATATGCTTGTTTCTACAAAGCTGGGGGTTTTGGAAATGCAAAACATGATCGTGGTGTAAACATATTCAAATTGTCCGGATGAGACACGGACTGCTTGACGAGGACTTGTCTTTGACTTCTTCCTTTCGTTTTTTTGCTCCTTCTTTTTTCTTTTCGGATTTTGTTCTTTCTTCTTTTTATTCTTCTACACGGGGAGCCACGCGTCTACAGGTCAATGGGTCAATGGGTCAAGGGAGGGATGGATGGGTGCGTAACGGGGAGCTTCCCGTCTGGCCGGGATGTGCTGCAGCATATCAGACATGCAGATTTGGCGCTGGGTTTGGATTGGCAAGAAGAGGATTGGAACCATTGGTGCCCTGGCTCGTTGGGAATCTCTCTTCATCGTCAGGAGCAGGAAAATTCTAGACTGGAGGATTTGCCACCTTGGTACGATAGATGCCCCTTCGAGAAAGAAAAGGGGGCTGGGACAGAACTTGGGAAGCATTTGCACTACACCACCACTGACGACGGGGTTATCAGTCGTTCTGGCCCAATCCCTCTTAAACTACAATACACTACTACTTCGTACATCGATATCTAGGCAATCCGGGGTTTAGTGTGAGCACTAGAAGTGGGCTCAACTATGCTTCTGTGTGCTCCCCTTGGCGTTTGACTTTTTCTCGTGGCTTTATGTCCTGGCTTGCTTCGAAGATCCAACGGCAGTTTTTCTCTCCTTCTCTTCTAGACAATTTTTTGTGGTTCGAATTCAACTCTTTTCCATCCGCTGGCAATGGGCTGCTGGAGTGAACATTCGGTGAGAGAGCATTAGAGGCGGAAGCGCTAGAAGGTATTTCCGACGGGCGTCTTCTGCATGCATAAACGGACTAGAGCTTGAGGCCGAGTCGGGAGAAACATCCGATGGGAGGCTATCTCTGGGTTCCTGGGTTGGGGCAAGATCGACGAATAATTGCTTTGCTCTGTTCGGAGAAAATCGATCTTGTCTGGTGCAGAGCCTGCTTGGGCTCAAGACAATGCGCAAGGAGGATGTTTGACAACGGGCTGTGCGGAGTTTACGAAGCGAAGCAATTGTCCTGGTATTGTGGATGAGCATTTGATATGTGGCGACATTGGTCGATAGTGATCAAGATCAACCGATGTCACTTTCCACGTAAGTGTACGATGAGAAACCCGCCTTCCGATTGTTCTTTTTCATGCAAGGGCACATGATAGGGTCACTCGGTCCTTCCGTCTTGCCAAACCCTGCGCTGCGACGATAATGCTGGTTGCTCCTGGCTCCTGCTGCTTGCTTGTTGGCGGTGGGAGGTCCGGTTTGGGGAGGTACAGAGGAGCGTGCATGGACTTCGTACCTTGTATTTTACTCGCATCCATTGACTCGGTGGAATGTGTGGAATGTGGAATGTACGAAGTACTGTACTTCGAACGTACGAGTGATCAAGACGGGGACCACATGCAGATACCAGACCACACCACGAGCACGCTACTGTTAGTACGAGACTACGGGCACCCTGCGTCAGCCTTTGAGTTACACTCCACTCCACCACCACAATGCACCACCACTACGAAGTAAACGTAGCCTGGCGTAGACCAGCAAGCCGGACAAGAACACTCGAATCCTTTCCCCGCCAGAAGCTCTTTTTTCCCGACCACCACCACCACGAGCTTTGAAGAGGGGAATCGGGGCGGACTCAGCCACCAGACCGCGCCGCCTGTCATGACCCGGATCGTCCATGATTGGATCGATCGTGGATCTGCCTTTTCAGGTTCTTCTGTGTGCGCCCCCTGTTGGCGGTCTACTTTTCGTCGAAGTACAACATAACACAGTCTTAGAAGTAGACTACTGCACTGCTTCAGTGCAGTTTATTCCCTTGTTGACAGCGGATCGGGACTTTGCTGAACTGCATCAATTATCTGGTGGTCCGGAGACTTGGGGCCCGCTGACTGCGCATCATCAAATCCCGAGTACGAAGTGTTATACTGGTACCAAATTAATACGGGCTTTGGGCCTGCCCCATATTAACGAAACAACCCCATTAGGGAGAGGATCACATTGATTGAGTGGCGGGTTCTAGTGAAGAGCGGCGCATGTGCGCTTGCGTAAGTACAACTAAAATACCTCGTACTTAGAAACTTAGTGGTGGTTTATCCCAAGACCCTGAGATGGGAAACTGGAAACAGCACTCGACCGCAAAACATCGTCAACGTCAATGGGGCCTCACCCGTCATTTTCCCTCACTCTCATCCCACTGTTCTCTCTTCCTCCCCCCTTGCTATGCAGTCGCTATCATTGAATTGATCTTAACACTATTCAATCATTTTATATAGACCTGACTAGCTTTCTGTGTCCATTCTTTTATTTGTTCCTCTCCTGGGGGAGCCTGAATCCTTCCCATCCATCAATTGATCCTACCCTTCCCTGGAAAGCCGGCCAAGCCCTTCTGGTGTTTTTACCCGTTCAGGTCCAGACCTGCACGGCCTTCCCAGTCCGCTCGACGATCCCAGTTAATTGCTAGACACCCCATGATTGCTGCACTCGTCCACGTTCTGCCAAGTGTTTAAGTGTTTGGAACACCCACGGAATATCATCGCCAATCAACTTCCGTCCACACTACACGAGACTGCCCTGCTGATGAACTCTCGTTGAATCAAAACTTGCTGCACTACATTCTTTTTTTTTTCTGTCTGTTCCAGTTTTAGCCATCGGATTTTTTATCCCTACCCTCGTGCAAGGTTTCGGAGCTCTTGTTGAGCTTCACCGTTCTTTCGTTTCATTTTCCTCGAACTGCCGTGACCTCGGCAGTTCACACCCACTTCGAAGCTTCGAATTCCCCGAAACAGGACGGGATCCTGGGAATAGAGGACAGCAAATTAAGAGAACCGTGCCTTTCGCGAATCGGCCATCTGACCTTCGTCGACGGATGGTGAATCTTCTCTTGACCTCATGGCCTCACGCCCGAGCGGGGACCAGCCTCGCGACTCCTCTCACCCGCGAGTCCCGAATGATCCCGCTCGATCTCGATCTACCCGCTCCCTCGATCACTCCTCCGGCCCTTACCATGCTCCCTCTGGAGATCACCCTGCGGCCCATAGATATCAGTTCGATCCGTCCTCTTCCTCTACTATAGCTAGCCCGACCAGCGCGAGATTAAATCGCTCGACTTCTGCTACGAACATTCGCAATGACTACGATCGTCATCACGTGCGATTCTCTCACCACGATATTTCGAGGTCTCCGTCTAGGGCACCGCAGGACTCCTTCACCGTGAAAAATTCCGAGAAGCTCTCCATGAACGATGATGCGCCTACCTTCTCGGTGACCGCTACCCCGAGCGCTGCCACCATGTCTGACTACACCTTCACCTCGAAATTCGGGCTTCTGAGGCCCTCACGCCTGAACGACAGGGCCGATGCCGTCAAGCACCGCGCCGCGTTCATATACCGCAAATACATCATCGAAGGCCTACTGCGCCAGAAGCCTCTGCCACCCAGTCGTGATGGACGCCACATCCCGTTGGATATCTCGAGCCACTGCCCCCAGGACCTGGTGGACGAGAGGTCTGGGAAGCCCTACATTAACAACTTCATCAGGTCTAGTCGATATACCGTGTGGGATTTCCTGCCCAAGCAGCTCATCTTCCAGTTTAGCAGGCTGGCCAACTTTTACTTTTTGGTTATGGGCACCATGCAAATGATTCCCGGCCTGAGCACGACTGGCAAGTACACCACCATAGTACCGTTGGCCATCTTCGTGTCGTTCAGTATGGCGAAGGAGGGCTATGATGACTATAGGCGGTATACCCTGGACAAGGCGGAGAACCGCAGCAGTGCCTGGGTGCTTCGCGGCACCAAGGACGAGTCCGGCATGAGGCGACCCAACAAGCTAATAGACCGCGTCAAGAAGCGTTCCGACAAGAAAGGGTCATCGAGGGATGAAGAAGACGTGGTCGAAGAAGTGCAGGAGGATGGCGATTGGATACGCGTCGAGTGGAAGGACATGGTAGTTGGCGACATTGTCCGCCTGAACCGTGACGATAATGTTCCCGCCGACCTCATTCTTCTTCACGCTACCGGTCCCAACTGCGTTGCCTATATCGAGACGATGGCCCTCGACGGAGAGACCAACCTCAAGAGTAAGCAGGGCTGCCCCTTGCTCGCAGGCCGCTGCCATAACCTCGAAGGTCTTCGATCGGTTCAGGCTGAGATTGTTTCCGAGGACCCAAACCTTGACCTTTACAACTATGATGGGCGAGTTACGGTCAATGGCGAGACCCTGCCGCTTACCTCGAATAACATCATCTACCGAGGCTCGACCATGCGCAACACGACCGAAGCGATTGGACTTGTCGTCAACTCGGGTGAAGAATGCAAGATCCGGATGAATGCCCACAAGAACATTCGTGCGAAGGCGCCTGCCATCCAGAGCATCGTCAATAAGATTGTCCTGTTCCTCGTCTTCTTCGTCGTCATGCTCAGCATCGGACTGACTATCGGATACTACCGGTGGAGGGCTGGCTTTGAGAAGCACCTGTGGTTCCTCATGGGCGCCGGCCTGTCTTTCAAGAACATTTTTATTGCCTTCCTCCTAATGTTCAACACCCTTATTCCGTTATCACTCTACATCAGTCTTGAAATTATCAAGCTCGGTCAGCTTTACTTCCTCGGCGACGTGGAGATGTACGATCCCGTCACTAACACGCCCATGGTGGCCAATACCATGACCATTCTCGAGAATCTCGGCCAAGTAAACTACGTCTTTTCCGACAAGACAGGTACCCTTACGGAGAATGTCATGCGCTTCCGCAAAATGTCCGTCGCCGGTATGCCGTGGCTCCATGACATGGATGTCAAGCGCGATGAGGCCGACAAGCAGCGCAAGATTGAAGAGTCCGAACGTCTGCGCAAAAGCAAGAAGAAGAAGAAGGCGAAGCAGGCGGCCGTCGCTACTGCGTCTCAAGGCAAGGTACTTGATGATTATGACGATGACGCCGCTACTGGTGTCGGTGTCGGTGGTCCGGCCGGAGCCCGTGAGAGCTTTGCATTGTCCGACCTAGGCTCGCCCGTTTCGCCCGTTACTCCTGGAGGCCATTTCTTCCGCGGCCCTGTCGCGTCGTCCGCTAGGTCCATGACTCGTGTGGCAGCTGGTTCAGAGCCCAAGACGGAGCAACTTCTACGCTATCTTCGCGAGCGTCCCAATACCTCCTTCTCGAGGAAGGCGAGGCACTTTATCATCTGCATGGCGCTATGCAATACTTGTTTGCCGGAAATCAAGGAGAACGGACAGATTACGTACCAGGCGGCATCTCCCGACGAGCTCGCTCTCGTCGAGGCTGCCCGCGATCTAGGCTATGAAATGATCGACCGCCCTGCCGACAGCATCAAGCTAAAGTACACCGACGCCGCGACTGGGAATACCGTTATCGAAGTGTTTGAAATCCTCGATGTCATCGAGTTCACAAGCAAGCGGAAGCGCATGTCCATCATTATCCGAATGCCAGATGGTCGCATCTGTGTCCTGTGCAAGGGCGCCGACAGCGCTCTCCTGCCGCGTCTGAAGCTGAGCAATCTTGCCATCCAAAAGGCTCGTGAAGTCGAGATCCAAGCCAACAGGCGCCGCAGTCAGGAGCAAGAGAATATCATCCGCAGGCGCAGCTTGCACGGAACCCCACGCAACAGCATGGCTCTAAGTCGTTCTTCGACGTCCGGCGTCCGACCGGGGCTTGCTAAGGCTCGGGCGTCGCTCGATTTTAGGCGCATATCGACGGATGTCGGCCGTGAAAGCCACGACTTACGCAACCTTCGCAAGTCGATGAGTGACATGGGGGTGACTTCTCCGACCGTCGCGTCCAAGAATGATGGCTACCTTTCTCCACGACCTAGCTTGACCCTATCTACGTATGAGATGCTTGAAGGTCTTGTTGACGAGTCTGTCGCCATTAACGAAGGTACGGTCTTTGAACGGTGTTTCCAGCACACGGACGACTTCGCCACCGAAGGTTTGCGTACCCTTCTCTTCGCGTACCGCTATATCGAGGAAGACGATTATCGCACATGGAAGAAGATTTACCACGAGGCCACGACGAGCTTGGTCGATCGACAGGAGAGGATCGAGGCGGCTGGTGAGCTGATTGAGCAAAAGTTTGACCTTGCCGGGGCGACTGCCATCGAGGACAAGCTGCAGGAGGGCGTGCCTGAAACCATTGACAAGCTGAGGCGGGCGAACATCAAGGTTTGGATGCTCACGGGCGACAAGAGGGAGACGGCCATTAACATTGGACATTCGGCGCGAGTATGCAAGCCTTTTTCGGAGGTTTACATCCTTGATGCCAACTTGGCGAACCTCTTTGACACGCTCACGTCGACGCTGACCGAAGTCGGCCGCGGCATGGTACCCCACTCTGTGGTAGTCATTGACGGACAGACGCTTTCCGACATCGACGACGACAAGACTCTTAGCGCTCTATTCTACGATCTTGTTGTTCGCGTCGATTCCGTCATTTGCTGCCGAGCATCGCCTTCGCAAAAAGCCCAGCTTATCAAGAAAATCCGTCACCGCGTTCCCAAGACGATGACGCTCGCAATCGGAGACGGCGCCAACGACATTGGCATGATTCTCGCCTCGCACGTTGGCATCGGCATCTCGGGTCGCGAAGGTCTGCAGGCAGCTCGTATCGCCGACTACTCGATTGCTCAGTTCCGGTTCCTCCAGCGCCTGCTTTTCGTTCACGGGCGATGGAACTACATCCGCACCAGCAAGTACGTCCTCGCGACCTTTTGGAAGGAAATCTTCTTCTTCCTGGCCCAGGCGCATTACCAACTGTTCACCGGCTACACGGGCACGTCGCTGTACGAGAACTGGAGCTTGACGGTCTTCAACGGTGTATTTACCTCTCTCCCCGTCATCATTCTGGGTATTCTGGACCAGGACCTCAGTGCCAAGACGTTGCTGGCGTTCCCGGAGCTGTACAACTTTGGTCAGCGGTGCAAGGGGTTTAACTACACGAACTTTATTATCTGGAGCGTGATGGGCGCTCTCGAGTCTTGCCTGTTGTTCTATGTGGTGTGGGCCGTGTATAGGAATATGCAGTTTACGTCTGATACGTCGCTCTACGCCATGGGAAGTGCGTGCTTTACGGTTGGTGTCTTGTTCATCAACATTAAGCTCCTGTAAGTGTGAACTCTTTTATTTCTCATCCTCAGCACTCCCTGTGTTAGAGACGCACAAACTTCGATGACTAACTGAGAGTACAGCGTCCTTGAAATGCACAACAAGACAATCATTACGTTTGCTGGTCTCTTCCTCTCCATCACAGGATGGTTCATGTGGAATCTTCTCCTCGGCGCCATCTATCCCAGCGGTCTCAAGATTTACCAGGTCCCAGACGCTTTTATGCACAACTTTGGTCACACCCTCACGTGGTGGACCGTTGGCCTACTCGTATTGCTAAGCCTCATCGTCGTCGAGTTGATTTTCTCTGCCGTACGACGAGTGTACTGGCCGGGCGACTGGGACATCATGCAGAGAGTCGAAAAGGACGGCCGAGTTGAGGAGTTGCGCCGGGAGGTAGATGCCGAGAAGGGCGAGATCGAAGGCATAGACGTGATCGATACCAGCCCCGTGGCCGACGGGGCGATGGAGATGAGGGAGGTGAGAATCACGGGAGACACGCTGACCGTACCTGGCGCGGCGGGGAGCGAGATCCGGACGAGTTTCCAGGAGATGAGATCCAGCTTCCACGACAATCGCTCGAGTTTCCAGGACAACAGACACAGTTTCCACGAGCGAAGGGACGCCTCGGCGCACAGGAGGCCGCGGCGATCGCACGATGAGTACGTTAGGCCGTCGTTTACGCCTTTGGCAGAGGAGAGGAGAAATCCGTTTGATAGAGTGGGGGGCCAGAGTAGTCTGCCTGAAGACGGGAGAGAGAGTTGAGGAGCCGTGGGATCCTTCGCACAACGTACACGCTCGCATTATGGGATTCCTATTCTAGGATGATCCCGCCACATTCATTCATTTTTGTTTTTCACGACCATCTTTGCATAGAGAGGAGGAAAGCATGCCTGTATATAGTCACTCCTTTAACGTTTGGTTCTCATAGCCGGTTTCTCAAGAGGAGAGGAGGAAAAAAGAGAGGACTGGCTACTCGGAGTTTTTGCGGTGGTTCGTTCATACTTTCGTTTACTCTTGCTTTTCGTTGGTGGTTTGCTGGCGTTTTTTCCTGCTCCATGATACCATGATTTTAGAGGGAGGGGGTTGGACCAGAGGGTTGTGTTTTCAACCCTTTTGTGGTTTTGTTTCTCTTCGTGTCTATTGATTGGGTTTTTGGCTTTTAGAGGTATATACGATTGCACAATGCCAATTTTGCACATAAACATCGTGGATGTCTGAATCTGAGCTGTTTTGATTGACTTCGTCTTGTTTCTGAGGGAAGACACATTGCTTGTTAGAGCACTAGTCGGTGAGTAACTTACAAGTATGAAGCAGCACGAAGAAAGCAGAAAGTTCTATTGGAGTATTTGCCGGATATTGGGCTCGTATTTGATGGATAAGCTGCTCCCGCTTCTGCTTCGGTCCGTAGGGTTTGGCGGGGGTGTTTTGGATATCCGAGCGCGGCGGGTGTTTCAAGAAGAACTTCTTTTCGGGTTCTTTTACCGGCTGTCCTTCGCACCCTTCTTCTTCGTTCTCTAAGCACTATTGAGCTTGTTTCCGGAACCGACAACCCCTCGATGAATCTCAATTACAATATTATTTACCGTGATTACGAACAGGCTGAACTCTTAAAGGAAATAGACCGGGTGTCTCTATCTGTAGGTGGCAGAGGTGGTTTTCGAGGAACGAAGGGAAAAGCACCACAATGCGAGTAAGAAAAGAACCCATGGTAGTGGTCAGGGAAGAGGAGGCGGAACTGAGGCTTCGGAAGGAGACTACGAAGGCTGGGGTTGAGGTTTGCGAGGTTGATTTGACGGTTCGGAGAACCAAGGTGGAGTTTACTGTGTCTACTGGGCATGGACACAAAGAAGAGGGGCACAGGAGAGCGAGGAGGAGGCTGTTGTTCTGGGAAGAATTACGTGAGTTTCCTAGCCTCGATGATTCGTGTGGGAGAATGAACGGCGTATGGCTAACTTATAAAGTAGCGGAGTGGCAGCAGTGAGTTGTTGTATTCGTGGATATACGTTTTCTGAGCGGGAGGCCTCAGTTTAACGGAGCTTTTGTAGGCGAGGAAGCGAGCACATCCGAGGTGGCTATCGGTTTGTTAATCGCCCTTCTTTCGTCTCTGGGTTGGTGAGAGAAGTGAGAGTTGCTAACTCGTTGACAGACGAGCATGCGGATCTGTCATAGAGTGCCTCAAGAGCTGGACGTATCTTCACAATGAATCGGGTTCGCTCACTAGGCCTACCCATCCACTCTCTCAAACCTGTACTAACAGCCTCAAAAACAGTCAACATCTGGTCCCATCTCATCGGCGCCCTCATCTTCCTCCCCCTCCCCTACTACATGTTCACCAC
>SJVG01000969.1:0-13547 GCA_034774675.1 Scedosporium minutisporum
AAAAAAAAAAAAAAAAAAAAAAAAAAAAAAAAAAAAAAAAAAAAAAAAAAAAAAAAAAAAAAAAAAAAAAAAAAAAAAAAAAAAAAAAAAAAAAAAAAAAAAAAAAAAAAGAAAAAAACAGAAAAAAAGAAAGAAAAAAAAAAAAAAAAAAAAAAAAAAAAGGAGAGAGAGAGAGAGAAGTGAAGGGGAGAGAAGAAATCGGGAAAGGAGAAAGCGAAAATTGGCTGGTAACCGTCTGATTCCAACCAGGATCGCTTCCAGAGTCCCCATCGCAGACGGCTTCACTCAAATCTTCAACACGCAAACCGCCTCGCCTACTCAACAGCTTTTGTCCTTCTCACATTCTGATCCGCGTTATAATCTTCCCTCTATCGCTCTTTCTCCGACCCGAGACTCAGTTTCCAGTCCGCTCCGTCTTTCCCGATAATCCCGATCCGATCCGGGCTCTCAGAACTCAAAAAACTGGAGACCATCTCGGACCTCAACTAGCATCTCGATAACGAAAGGGAAGCCATAAAAAGGAGCAAACACTCGACTTCCACACCTTCAACAGAAACCCTGTTCCAATCCCCTCCCGTGTTCCCTTGGTCCTCAAATGAGACCACTTTTTGGTAGGTAACAGCCGAATCCTCCCACCCGCGATGGGCGAGTCAGCTTCAACATAGACAAATTACCTTAAGGTAGGATATCCTTTCGACCGGAGCCAACTACGCACGCTCCCTCATATCCCCAAAACCAGAGAAAATCCCTCTTCCATAAATCTTTCCTTGTCCCAATTGAAACCTCGCAAAATACTCCTTGAAAATGATCCCGCTGTTTTCTAGAAGGGAAGAGAAAACAAAAGAAAAATCGAAAAATCGAGACTTATTCGACGCCTTCTTCCCGGTGGTTCGGCGCCAAGTCCACAGACGCCTTGCCAAGCACGTACCCGCGCCAAGACTTCCCTTCGATCGAGAACCGTGGCATCGCCAAGCCGAATGCTGGAATTCCTGATGAAGAGTTACCTTTACCCTCTGCCAAGGAGCGGGAGTTGTAATATCGCCTCTCGGCTCGGGACGTAATGCGACCAGAGGAAGAAATCGAGGTTCCCAAAACGGGTTCCCATGAGAATGAACGACGTTCTTGGCGGTCCGTCGGATAGGACCCGGGCGAGGAAAACATCAATTGGTAACAACATTGGCAGAGTTTCTTGGGGGTCACCTCGACTGGGGTTAAGAGGTCCCTAGCTTGTAAGTAAAGGTAAACACATTGACAGGTTCAATAGGCAGGGAAGATCAAGCGAAGGAGGAAGATACGCATTCATCATTAAATTATCCGACAAACAAGACGTTCTCGATATCCTCCTCCGTTGTCCGCGCCCTCGAATCCCTCGAATGGCCCATCTTCCTTTTTAGCCAACCTGGTATCTCTGATTTGCCTCCACAAATCAACCCAAACATTCGGGGCTTTGACTCAACAGCTCATATAAAAAAGGAGGTATATATACCTGAACAGTTTTTGAAGAAACATATCCAATAAAAAATAAGGTACGATTAAAGAAAAAAAGAGATGGAATTCGACGCGAATATGTGGTTTGCTGTGATTACTCTTTCGAAAACAGTCTTCCAACAACGGCAAATCGCATCAACATATTCTCATCTTAGACGGTGTGGGCAGCAGCCTTAGCAGCACGATCAGCCTTGGCCTTGTCAGACCAGGGAAGAGGGAAGACGGGGACCTGGAAGAAGGAGTTGCTGTTCCGAATGTCAGCGGATGCTATAAAGAGAAGGGTCCTGATTCTGCTACTAACCTAGAATCCTGGATACCAGCAAGAGCATTGTACCACGCCAAAAAGGCAGCGAGCATACCAAACACACCACCGGCGATCTGAAGACCGTCCTTGGCCGCCATGGCACCATTGTTGGCGGCGTAGTTCTCGCAGGCGAGGAAGAGGAAGGCAAGGTCGAGCGTGAAGAAGAGGAGGAAGAACATCACCGTCGACTTGAGCGTGCAGAGGAGAAGGAGCGTGTTGAAGATGAACCAGCCAGTCAGGAAGAAACCGACGACGGAGGAGACATCGGAGGGGTTGGAAGAGTAAGGGCCGGTCTTGGGATCGAGGATGTTAAAGCCGGGGGAGAGGAGGAGGCCGTAGGAAATCCAGAAGCCGCCGTAGGATGAGAGAGCTGTGGCACCAAAGGTATTACCGACGGCCATTTCCCTATCGAATTTGTTAGAAGACGGTTTCCGTACACGAAAGAATCACGACGCCTCTTGCTATCCAAAGGCCGGGTTGTAGGAGCGCCCTCAACCATTCCGCTTTATCCTCCGGTAAATCCGACGGTGAATTCAGGGGTTCTTGTTTTCAACTTACCACATACCAGCCAGAAGCTGGACAAGACCACCATAACCGAAAGCGAGGGGCACAGCAATGTTGGGAGCCTTAACGCCACGAGCATGCATGTTGACAGCAGAGAGGACAAAGGTAGTGAGGGCGAAAGCGCTGAGACCCAGAGGAGCAGGGTTGGCAAACTTTCGGTGCTCGAACGGCCGGATCTGACCGGGGTGGATCATCAGGCCCTCGGGAGCGGAGTAGTCCTGGTGCCTGAAGGAGGCATTGTGGCCGTTGGTGCTATTGCTAGAGGCCAACTGCTCCTTCTCGATGGGAATCGCAACGTGCTCAGCCATTGTGTGTGTGTGTGTCGGATCGAGACGCGAGACGCTACGGATGCCGAGTTGAAAAGAAAGAAGAAAAAAGCAGAACTACCAGAGTCGACCACGAGGAAGGAGAGAGATCTAAGCCGGGGTGCGGGGTGTGGAGAATGAGGAAACCTGGAGAAAGAAAGAAGTGGTTCCTCTGCTAGGGTATTATATGTCCGGGTTGGAAGAACCAGGGAGAGCTATGGAAGACAAATATGTTTGGACGGAGAGGAGGTATCGACACTCTATTACCAACACCAGGCGGCTCGGAAGATGGGAGAGGGGTGCGTTGTCTGTTGAGTGGACTGGCTCAAAAAAAATAGCCTTTATTACCCTCCAGGGGGAAAGAGACGGGGTTATATATCAGCGAGGTAGGGAAGGGGGAGGAGGAGCGAGAACCCGGGGCGTGTGCCAACACTAACAGACGAGAAGGCAAAAAGGATTCTTTCCCCCGGACCCCGACTACGAACTAGCGAACTAGGGTTACGAGCAGGTTGCATTCTTTCGTCCAGGTCCGGGGAAAGGGGAGTTTGGTGCGGAGTCGAAAGTATCCTTCTTGCTTGTAAGCTTAATGCGAGAAAGGGAGGAAGAGGCAAGGAAAGTCAATCAAACGGAAGAATGGGGGAATGGGGGAAAATGGGGAAATGGGCTCCGCATGTTCCGCTGGTGGGGCGGATGGAGGGCGTCCAAAGTCCAGACAGAGACAATGAGGGAGGTTCAAGATGACGGGATGATTAGAGAGCAAGACGTGTGTGGACGAAGTACTCGGCGAGGATGGGCAATGTACGAAGTACGGATAACGGTAGGGATTAAGCTGGACCCGTTGGGAAGGGAGTGGTACCGTTAGTACACTGCACTAGATGGGACGCCAGACAAGGAAGTGAGCGGCAGAAGGGTCTGGCAGATTGAGCCCATCCGTGACGGTACCGGCTGGTCTCGTATACATGGTGCCGCTAATGTGCGATGTGGAGGCAAAGAATATGGCACGGGAGTAGTGTGCAAAATGAATTGGTGCCGTCTCCCCTCGACGACGACAATAGGAAGTGCTGGTTTGTTGTTGCCTCCCTCCTCCAGGTGCAGCGAGTTTACCACTGGAGAAATGGGAATGGGGATGGAATGGGGTGGAATTTGTCTCAATAACATGGCCAGCCCGGGAACCGGCCTTGCCCATCCCACAGTCCTAAGTTGGCAACGGGGAACCAGACGGTGGAACAGTCCCAATGATTACAATGGATCGCCGTGTGATTTGCCCAGGCGGCGGAAGTGGCCTCATCACCTGGGAGCTAGCGCGAGCAGAGTTTGTTAGTAGCGGCGGAGAGAGCGTGTGGTGAGTGTGTGTGGACACTGGGCAGGATAAATGGAGTTGAGGCGAATCTGCAAATCCGCAATGGTGTGTGGGCGCGAGTTACCCGATGTGGTTTTACGGTGCCTGGCGACTGGTGCCTCTGGCTGTGTGCGCCGTATCGATCAATTGATCAATCAATTGATGTGTACGCAGGGAGTTACAGAGTCATAGACCACATTACCTCAATGTTGCGAGTCTTCGAGTCTTCGAGTCTTCGACCACTCCGGCGTGGCTGGCGCATGACCGGAAGCCCCGTTGAAGTAGTGGGCACTTTCGCATTTAGACTTTCATTTCTTTCCCTTTTTCGTTTCTGCCATTCGCCTCTTTACCAATTGTGTCGGCACCTGCGTGATCATAGGCTGGGGCTATTATTGACATGACATATCTCTGTCAGATCAATTCAATGTTCATTTCTGATGTGCTTGCCGAGTCAAGAGACTTCCATCTCGCCGTCCGAACCCTGGACGTACCAGCCGGCTTTTCATCCCACGCTCATGTTTCTTTCTCTTCCCCCTTACGCGTGTAGTGCAGGAAGTACCTCCGCGCATTGCTCGGAATTATTTTCCCAGGTGAGGTGGTGTTCCAAAAGGCCAAGACACAAGCCACGACAACTCCCGGCTGAGACCGATGCCATGCCATGTGGGAAAGAGCCTCAACAAGGACCAAGGGAAACCCTGGCTTCGAATTGCTCGGCGCCTCGGTATTTTTGCATCGTGCTAGACCGATTAGGTCAAGGCTTGCTGCAATGTCAGGAAAAGTTGGGAGCTAGGAACGCAGCGCATCAATTCAATTGATCCCACGAAGATTGCTGGTGACGTCCATTCCACTTCAAAGGCCCGAGAGTTTCTGCCTGTGCAGTGACGATAGATCTAGAAAAACACGATGATAAGTTGAGAAAAGGAGGGAAGTGTTTGCCTTGGGTAAATTGACATCAACTGGTGAAGAATTCCGACAATACAATTGAGAACCACTTGAGCAGCCCCGCTCAACGGAGCGCGTGGACTGAGAATAATTGAAGGGAGTGGATCTGTGGATACTGCATAGCCAGTTGCAGCCAGGCTTAGGACTTGGGACTTGGAAGAAACGAGGATTGATGGATACCAGATGGATACCAGGTCTGGTCATGAGAAATCGGCGACGTGGGGGGACACGATGGTGACTCTGGCCCGAGTCAGGTGTACAAGCACTCTCTCATTCTTTTCGCTGGCTCCGAGGCCCTTTGCCACTTATCAAGAGACAGAGAAGAGTGTCACGATCAATGGCAACTCTGTACCTCTGGAGTACCCCAACTATTTTCTTCGTGGTGGTGGCGAATGGCGGCGATCCATCATCCTTCTTCGGAGGAAACATCCACATTGATCTGGCTCCTAATTGTTACTATCTCGGATCAGTTGCATTAATAATATCCTATACTCATTATAACAACTTGTTCTGGTGTATCTTTTGATGGGGAGTGGGCATTTATGCCCCTCTTATAAACGGAGATACACCTTATGCAAAACGAGCATTAAAATAATACACGGTATGGGAATTGTTTCACCACCCTTCTCGAATTGAAAGCCTACATGCGAATAATATTACACGTTTCCCCTGGCGTTCGTCTTATTGAAGCCGAGTCAATGCTGTCTGTCGTATCTCAAGAGTAATTCTAAGGCGTAGTTGAGCACCCTGACTTTTTTCAAAACTCACCTCGAATTTCTCCAAATTCATCACGTCATGAGGGGAAGAGAGGGGGAAGAGAATTGGGGTAATGCCCAGTAAGGCCAGGCGTGGCAAACACCTTCACTGCGAACATTGAACGAACACCTCTCGATGTGAATGCACAACAGAAAGGGTCGCTGCTCTGTATACAAATAATGTTAAAATGATTTGCATAATCTCTTTCCGCCGACAGTAATTCCCCTTTTCTTGCGGTTTCCGAAATAAAAACATCGATTGATCGCAACAAACCCGATCGTTCCCCCGAGGGCGACCGACGCTCTGAGGGGAAGTGACTGCGCTAGTTTTGCAGCTTGCAGCCCTAGTCAGACCCCCCCTTGTTGCTGCTGCAAAGCAGACACTTCGGGTGCCGAGACGCACCGCCAAGCCCGATGGGAACGCCTTCGATGGCGAGATCTAGGCTGTTCTTTCTCTGTACCTGAAAAGGGACCCCCAACTTGCAAGGGTCCCGGTACATGTAATGATCAATATTGTCTAGTCCAATCCAAATAATCCACTGCGCTTCTCAGCGGCTCTAGATTGGACGCCAAGATTCCCAATGACACCCTTGGCAATTGGACAAGTAGAAATGCTTCGTACTTGTCCCGCGACGGACATTTCCTCAGTCTAAGGTGATGACTGAAGGAGAAAAAATAAAGAAAAAAGATACGACGAGGCCACCAAATCCGCCGCTTCGTCATAGCTGGTCTGACCCGCTAATCATCTCAAGGCCGGCATATGGCTTCGGCAGGTGCGACGTTCATCGTTGCATCTCTCTCGACTCTTGGCCTTTTTTTTTCCCCCCCAGTCCCGTGTTTCGTCGAGCTTGGCGGAAGGGAAGGCTGACCAACAGAATCAGACGACGAGACGACATCCGATTAAAAAGAGGAAGAAGAAAATCCCAAGGTTCACGATGTGAGGAAAAAAAGAAATATTGAGGAGCATCGAGGTTGGCTCACCGAGCAGGTTAAGTAACCTGCGTTTCTCTCCCGGCTTCCATTCGCGCTGGCAATTTAGCAGTTTCGGAAGTTTCAAGGGCAAAATGTCGATTTCCTCGTCCCTGCAGATTTCTGATTGTTCAACAATCGGGGAGTTCTTTGAAATACATACTCTCCTTCTCACTCCCCTCCCTCTTCTTCCTCGCGAACGGCTGCAAAAATAGCCTAGAGTAGTTGGCAGATCCTCCTTCAGCCACGGAAATGTTTTAATCTACGTCCAGTCTCCGGGATTATCCTTACATCTCGCTTGGAAGATGGGTGGTTGCAATGGACCATACTTCGTAGTTGACGCCCTCTTAACACGAGTACGAAGAATACATTGATGCATATTCAGATCTTTCACAGTCAATGAGAGGCGGGAAGGACATGAAAAGGTTCGCCAATTGGAAACACGGGTTCTGCCTAAGATCCTTCAATTCCTCGATAATTTCCGTCTCATTCTTGGACGGGAGTATTACGAAGTCGCTTGCGCTCCTCGACGACTCGATAATATTCTCTTTTCGTCGAATCTTAACATGAGTTACAACAGTATCTACCGGGGGCTTGGCCATAGGGTATTTCCGTCTGGCAACGGATGCCGCTCCATGGTCTTTTGTGAGATATTGTGCAAGGGGGAAGAAAGAGATAACCACCATGCTCTCCGTTGCGCCAACCGTTCGGATTAGAATCGGCTTTTCCTCCCCCAGCCCTCAGGACTCCCTACAGATCCCAAGTGTTGCGCGGAAACGTTGAGAGTCTCGAGCCTTGACTGGTGCTCAGTTCGAGACAGACGCATAATCGAATCTCAACTTTGAGGAAAGAGTTCTCTTCCTCTTCTCCGAGATGTTGTATCGTGCGCTCCTCCCCATTTTCCAGCTTCCCAACTTAAAGACGGCACTACTGTTCTAGCGCCGATTTTGAGTGTCCTATCCATCCTCCTACGGATGCTAGAGCCTGGCGATGACGTTCTCCGCGCACGTTGTTGGGACAGTTGGCAGTTTGGGACAAACTACGCCGGCCTCGTGGCGTGATTGCTCCGCGGAAAATACGGAGACCTTCCCCCGTCTGAGCCCTCCCCATCCCCGTGGGTCCCCCAGTGTGTGGGGATGGGGAAGAGGAGAAGGGTAATTGAGAAGGGTGATGGGAAATGCGACGCCCCAGGACTAAAACTCGAACATCCATCTTCCCGGAAAGCTTCTATCACAAGCCTCTCGAGTGGAGCGGCTCCCCTTTTGAATGGGGAAATAAAGGGGGGCGACGCAACTTCCCGTGGGCCGGTCTTCAGGAATTAGATGCTATAACGGGTGCGAAATCCGGGCCCTGATATGCGTCACACATTTCGCTCCTGGAACTGCTCAGCATGCTAGCCCGGTTTTTATTTTTGCCTCCTTCTCCTGTGAACGTGGCGGAGCTGCACTTCAAGAGGCGAAAGGCAAATATGTGCGTTCATATTAAAGTAAAACAAAGTAACCATGCCAAAGTTCCTATCCAGCTAGATGGAACTGGCCCAGGACCCTGGAGTTGGTGCACATTAACTATTTCGTTGTTTTATTTTAGATTTCTTTTTCCAGACTGTTGAGTCTCGAGCTGGCGTTGTGAGACTGACATCATGGCCTCCTCACACGGACCATCTGCACGATGTACTAACTCCGGGATTTGCTCTAAGGTCCGGCTTCCGCGAAGGACCTGGAAAAGGGAAGTTGCCCACGGTCGCAGCCAATACAACGCTTGTGTCTCATTTCGCCAAGGAAAAAAAGGAAAAAATGCAACTGCCAAGTTGCCAAGACCGGCAGTAAAAATCCTCGCCCGGTGGTTCGGAGTTTTCCTCCGCCAAGAGGGTCTAACCAACGAGAAACCCAGGTTCAAGGACGACGTCGTAGCGTGGGAGGTGCTGTGACGGTGGCCAAGACAGTCGTTGGCGCCAAGCAATGTAGGGCTCCTCCCAAGAACGTGGGAATCATTCTCCTTGGCGCGACGGACGTGGGTATTTCAACGTCGAGTTTATGTAGGAAATAGGGCGGTTTTCTCAAACCAAGCTGGATATCAAACGATTTTTATCAAAAGAAACCGATAAAAGTTCATTCTTTTAGACTTAAAATTACCGAAGTAATTCTGAACATATGAATTATCACTGGCAATTCCGATCCGTCCAGGTTTTCGTGAGCCTGTAAAGCTACTTGGCTTTCCCAGGACGGGTAACCATTCATCGACCGTGAACGGAAGAGACGGAAACATCGACAAAGGGTCCTATCGAAATGCGGGCGAAGCTTTCAGGACAGCAGAAGCGAGACGCAATGCGACCCGGGGACAATAGCCAAAACCTCGTAAGCTGATGCGACTTGGTCAAGCTTGATGGATTCAATTGATTCTTTCTTGTTTTTGCCAAATTTCCCCTTCCCGTCCTTGCTGCAGCTGGTTCACCACCCCTCACCGTCATGGAGGCTTACAGCTTACACTCGAAGGAGGTCGGCATTTATTATATCCATTTAGTACAATAGACCAAAAATATATTGGCTGTCAATTCATCCCGCGGTGTATCCAGTACTGGCGACGACTCGCAAACTACCGTCCTTTCTTCCCCTTGCCCTATGTCTACTCTTTGCACGGCATCCGTTCTGACCGGAGTGGAATGACAAACTAAACTTGGCAAAGAAAAGAAGAGGACGGACTAGGAAATATGAAATAGAATAGAAAAGAGAGCAACGTTATGTTGCAACGGGCACTGGATCGCCGTCCATCCGGGGGTTCCCCGTTGTTCTGTTTCGAGCAGGTGCTAAGACTGGCAATGTTTGCGCCACTGGAGTATTCCACGAGTTCTCAAACTCTCCCTTCTTCCCCGCCCCTCCCCTCGATTTCTCCCACGCGACCCGGAGAAAGCCACGCGTTAACCCGCTGCAAGGCAAGGGGTCAAGGCGGGGGGCCTAGAAACAAAAAAAAGCATGAAAATGACATTGATAGGTGTGTGTGTGTGGTGGTGTGGTGGGTGTCTGGATGTTGTGGATGTGTGTGTGTCTGTGTGGTTGCACGGCACATTTAAAGTCCCCGCGTTTCTCGCCGAGGCCGAGACTAATTTACCCTGCTCCGTTCTTTTGTTGTTCGAGGAGCGTTCCACGGCAGGAATATCAGTCGGGCCCTGGTTTGTGCATGTGTCTTCAATGTCCTTTTTTTTTCCCGTTTTTGGATGATATTTCTTATTATTATTTTTATTTACGAGGCAGTGCACTCGTTATTATTGATGGAATGCAGTTTGTACCGTCTGTGATTAAAATGGCTACCCGCATCGGCTGGGCATATCATCTGGTGACATGAGGACAATGGAAAGGACGAGAGACGCTCCTAGTGGTTTCCGGATATCTGGATCTTTCTCCGGATGTGAAGCTCCACTGCTTCTGTGTCTCCATTGATTGTCCTCCTCTTCCTTCGTTGCTTCCTTTCCTTTTCTTCTCCTTCGCCATGTATTAGTGGATATTTTGTAAGGTACCTCGGTACTCGCTCGTACATTGTCGTCATAAACCAGCGGAGTGCTGAGGGCAGGGAAGGTGGAGTCCGATGTATTAATGTACATCTGGAGGGGGGTGGGGTATTTGGACTTCTGACTCGCACCCCCCCCCCCGGACACACACACAACACACTCACAACACATGCAAAGCTGATTGGGGGTGGGGTGTGAAAAGTAAAGTGGAAAGTGAAAGTGGGTGTTGAGGAGACTCGTGGAGTCCACCAAAAATATGGAGTATCACGACGATCCTGTGGGTTTTTATCCATTTTTTCCGTTTGCCCGGCGTTGAGGATGGGGTTTATAGTCTGGAGCTTGCGAGTAGATTGTTTATTGAGAATCACCCCATCCAGACATTTTTTCCCTTCCATCTCCGCCGATCGTGAATCTGGGGAGTCAATCTGACGCCCTTCAGTGAAGATGCAGTTTTATGTCAGTAAGTATACAGGGGGCCAAGTAGGGCGCATCATTGGAATGATTCCCTGATGCCAAGCCTCCTATAAGTGATGCCGATTAGACTGTAGCGTGCCACGCACGATTGACTGCCGGCCGAACTCCTGCGCCTTGAGCTCGGGTCGAGTCTAGTCCAAAGGAAAAGAGCCTGCCCATGTGGCCGATCTCTGTTCGAGCTTCGGCAGTCAGGTTCAGCTTTGAAGCCCTACACGACGTTCTGGCATTGTAGCATGTTGGATTCTCCAAACTCCCCCGACTACTGTAATCTTGAATTAGCCTTAGTGTGTGAAAAGCCCCACGGTATCCCTGCTCCCCTTTGTCCTAGCCTCTAAGCTAACATAGCCTCTGGACCCGCCTGCTTCGTATGAGATCGAGTGGGTAGTGAACTCCACCAGCGTACGGGATTTGTTAGTGTGCCTGAACCTTATACGTACGAAGTAGAATTTCAAGACTGCGGATGAGAACCTCATCTCCCAATTGGGATAGCGGGGCCGTTACGGGACAGCTTCTCTCTCTCTCTCTCTCTCTCTCTCTCTCCCCCCTACCGGGCATCCGGGAGATCTTATCATGTTGGAAAGAAATCACACGCGATTACTTCGTAGGTGTTACTAACTGCCTTTTGTTTGCCTCGCGCCCCCTGATGCTTTTCCCTTTGTGCCGAGCCCACGGATCTCATGGGTGCGATATCAACGGTTGCTCGGCATGTCGGTAGCTGATGTAGGTGTGTTTTATGGAAGTGAGTCCTCACTGTTAAACCTTTACCGTTGCTTGTTCGAACTTCCGTCGTTGTATATACGTACACTTAGACACCGATGGGTGGAAGGTTGGGAGGGAGGAGGGCGACTGATGCCGTCTACCCATCTCGCGGCCGTGAGGGCTCAGGCGAGGACACCCCGCGACGTTTTGGAAAGAAACGCAATGGAGGGAAACCCGGCCTCTTTCCAGCAAAAGGTCCGAGCCGGTTGAAGGGATATTCTTTATATCTCTAACCCATCAGATTCTCCCCGAGACAAGCTCCCTTCCAGGGATTCATCATATTACCTGTGTGGTTTTGCAAAAATCTGCTTTACAGAAGAATCAAAGATTGCGGAAGAATGCCTCTACTTACTTTCGGACATGCATTGGTCATTGTCTGGACACTGCGATTATGAACGTGGTAGCTCTGCGTAACATTGGATGCTCATGACCGCTCTTGAACGGGCTTCTAACCCTCTCCATCGCGCATGGCTCCGTAGAACCCGGTAGTTCAGTGCCAATATTGCAATGCCGTTATACCTCTGGCCGGGGCCGGTAGAGTTTGGGGGAAGGCATACATACATGGTTGATAGTTCTCTCCGATTTCCAATGATGGTGCAAAAATTCAGGAAGCCGAATTTACGTAATAGTTGTGTGACCGGAGCCTCGGTGGGCGGGTATGTTGTTACTTATTCCTAGATTCGAGGCCAACTTTTCGTGCTCCTCCGTTCCCTATTCTGTAGTACATGGGCATTTCTGGCTAGATTCGAGTCTTGGTCAAGATCCTCTCGTCAAGCCGGCCACCGCGGCGAGCATGTTAAGATTCTGCTGTTGCGACGGGCTGTTGTGACGAGCTTTCAACCTGATTCACCCACTTATTCTCCGTCACAGTATGAAGCAACCACAGTCCATTGTTGACTCGGACGGTAAACATGCAAATGGAGGCGGTTCCCGACATGGCTGTTAATGCAGGAAGATAGACAACTGGCTTCATTGTTCAAGCATTTCCGCTGTTCCGACACTTCGGTTCCGGATAGAGCGGATCTGGGGAAATGCAGAATCCGGGAATCTGAATCCAGGATCTCAACCTGCATCCGTCCGAGGGTGCGATATTGGCCTCGTGGCATAGATCTACCGCCTCCCTATTATGGAGGGTACCAGCTACTTTGTTAATGTTTGTGTTATTCGTCCATGCTTGTCCAGCTTGTATTGATACTGGTTTCCTTTCCCTTGGGATTTCGACTGCCAGCCTCATATATTGGATAGGTTGTCTTCTACAAGAGAGGCATGTACACTCCCCCACATAAGGCACACACAATATTGGCACAGGGAAAATACCGCCGTGGTTAAAAATGTCTTCACAAAATATAGAAATTAGTTACAATTTCGAGGTTCCTGTAGATTCCATAGGATGAGATGTTTCGACCTGTGGGTTACAATCTCCAGGGCGTATAAACTCTCCCTTCCACTTCAACATCAAGCTCCATACCAGCCACCCGCCTGCCAGCACTGCGTCTCCTGGGCCTTATCCGTAGACGTGACGAATTCAGTTTCTCTGTCGAAGGGGCCCTCGCAGTTAGCATCACCAACATCGTCATGGGTCATGGAAAGATAAATTCCTGCCAGGGGTGGATGGGAGAACATACGAGATTGTGACAACGGGCGTGGCCCAATGGGTAATGTAAGTCGCTCGAAGCTCTGTAACGCTCTTGCCCTTTATGACCGTTGTAAGAGTTAGGACGCCCGTGTTGTCGCAGATAATCTTGGGAGGAACTTCGATGCGCTGTGTGGAAGTTGAGTAGGCTATGTGGGGAGAGGTTAGTCCATCATAGTTCGTAGCAGCAAAGTGATGAACTAACCTGTCTCCGTCACTGTCTTCGGAGATCTTGTGACAATGTGAGTAGAAGTGACAGTCTTGCGGTTATAGACGGTGCTAGTGAGAGCAGCGGCAACAGCGACAGCTCTCTCGGCCACCTCGGGGACGGCTAGGGTCTCTGTTAGTTTACACCTCTCCTTTTTTCTCCGTTTTCCTTTATAGATGAAGTGTAGAACATTACCAGCGCTGTCAGTTTCCTGGGGCCCTCTTCCGCGACCACGGCCTCTGCCAGGGCCGCCTCCGCCTCCGCCGCCTCCTCGCCCACGGCCATTGCCTCCTCCGCCGCCACCC
>SJVG01000096.1:0-66499 GCA_034774675.1 Scedosporium minutisporum
CCTCCCCCCCAACTTACACCGTAGCAGCCACCTCATCGTAGACCTCCTCAGCATGCTTCTCAGCATCATGCCCAAATATCCACTCCGGCCTCGGAAACTCAATAATCTTCGGATCCTTCCTAACAGCCTCCCAATCCGTCTTATGCCACATATCCCTCGTCGACTCCCCCGTCTTCTGCACCTTCTTCACCCTCTCGTACCGAATCTTCTCATGCGTCCTCAGCGCCGTGCTGACGCCCCCCTTTCCACCCCTCCGCAGACAAACGGCAATCGTAGCGGCGTCCTCCAAAGCCTGCGCAGCACCCTGGGCGCTCGTGGGCAGGAAAGGATGTGCGCTGTCGCCCAGCAGGAGGATCCGACCCTTGGGGCTCACCCAAGTGGGTAGGGGGTCGCGGTAGACGAGCTTCCAGTCCACGAGGCGGTCTTGGGGAGTTTTGGAGATGATGCGCGTGCAGAGCGGGTCCCAGCCTTCGAGGGCGGAGCGCACTTCGTCGAGGTTGCCAGGGAAGGACCACGATTCGTCGATGTCGTGGGTGTCGCGGTGGGTGAGGACCCAGCAGACGTCTTGGCCGCCTTTAATGGTGCTGAAGAGGAAGTGTTTGTCGGGGCCGATCCAGCCGTTGAAGGTGTCGCGCGAGCAGAAGTGGGCTGTTTCCGGGTCTGCTACCATGTCCTTGTTGGAGAACCTGATGACATTCTCTTATATTAGAGGATGAGGTTACAACTCTCTCGGAGGCAGGGGGCAGGGGAAGTGGAACGCACCAGGCGCGCCAAACGGCGTAACCGCTGCTCTTGGGCTTGTCTTCGTAGCCGAGAACAACTTGGCGGGCTTTTGACTTGACTCCATCCGCGGCAATGACAACGTCAGCGGGAACCTGTTTGTTTCGCAATGTAAGATTCGGCTTGATTCCAAAGGGAAAGAAACAGTCACGCTTCCTCTACTCACCCTCTCCCCCGTATCAAGCACGATGCCCGCACCCTCCCCATCCTCAAAATACTCCTCAATCCTCCTCCCCAAATTCACCGGAATCCCCAACTCATCCCTCACATGATTAAACACAACCTCATGCAACTCCCCTCGATGCCCATTCAAACTAGGCGTTTCCCACGGATACTGCGCAGCGGGCTGATTGACGACGATCTCGCCCGTGTCGAACTTGCGGATGTTGAAGCCGTGGTCGCGCGTGTCGATGCTGAGAGGCCGCATGCGGTCGACGACGGAGCCGGCGCCGTCGCCCCAGCGGTAGAAGATGCGGCCGGCGTTGGGGCCGAAGGAGATGATGTCGCCGAGGATCTTGAGCTCGGGGAAGGCTTCGTAGATGGTTACGGTGTGGCCTTGGCGGTGGCATTCTATGGCGGAGGCGAGGCCGCCGAAGCCTGGGAAGAGAGGGTTTTGTAAGGTGGATATCGTGGAATTGGGGAGAGAGCAGAGGAGAGAGAAACGGACAGAGGAGAGAAAAGAGAGAGAGAGAGAGAGTTGTAAGAGATGATGCTAACCTGCGCCTACGACAATGACGTTGATGCCCGTCTTTTCTTTGGCCATTTTGATCGTCTAGACTATTGAACACTCGGCAAACTTCTCGAATTGCGTCTATGAACTATACCGAAAGAAATAAAATAAAAATATGTAAATGCAGAGTCCTTTGTTGATCCCATCGCGTCCCATCGTCTGCCCCTCGCGATCATCCTGCCCCCCTTCCCTATCCCCTTCTCCCTTGTCAGCCTATATTCATGTATAATACGCAGTCTTAAGAGGCTCGGACAAGTCGAACTCATGTGGTGCAGAGCAACCTGCAGTGCAACCCGCAGAGGAATCCGGCGTCTCGGCACGCACTTCCACCAAGTCTTCTTCTATGTCTTTTCCCCGCATTCCCCACTCGAGAGGAAACATCGAGTCTCTTTGGCTCCAAGCTGAACATCTCCGGCTCTCGTGTTAACCCCATGCGTGTGCACCCTTGAGTGCGTTGCGCCACTGCCACTGCCTTTTGCCTCTGACCACGCCACAGAAATTACCTAGACAACCCGCAGGCCGTTCGTTTGCAAGGGTCGGGTTCTAAATCTAGGAAACGATCGATGAATCCACCTTCGTGCGGGGGGAGGCGTTTCGTCTCTTTAGAACCGAAGTCCCCTTTATTAGCTCCCTCGCTGAGGGATCAAAGATTAGCCTATTGAGACGAGGGCCAGCCAAAAAGGGTATAGAGCAAGAGCGTTAGCCAGAGGCCGGGGCGGGATTGCCTACTGCCGGCGTTCCTGGACTTGGGAGGCTCTGCCAAATAGAGCCGGCCGGATGGCGAGCGAGGGCGGGTTAGAGTAAAAGTTGGGGGTCTTGCCGCGCTGCTTCGGCAAGTGGGAGGACGAGGAAGAGGGAGAGGGAGAGGGCAAGTGATGTATGTATGTACTAGGAGAGAATATCAATACCAATACCAAATCTCTTGTCTGGATTCCATCTAGGGACGTGCATCCATCTCATCTTGCCTCTCTTGTTCAATTGTGCAGAACAATCAGCTCCGACCCGCTTCGTCTACGTTGAATCACCACCATCATCATCATCACCACCACCGCAATCATGACCACCCACCCCGAGTTCGACATCAAGACCTCCGGCCTCCACGTCGCCGAAACCTATGCTGACCAAATCAAAGGCAAAACCAGTTTCGTCTCCCCAAAATTGATAAAGAAATAATTGGAAAGAAAAAAAGAAGAAGAAAAAATAATATGGAATCCTTACTAACAAGCTAAACCAGTCCTCATCACCGGCGTAAGCCCCAACGGCATCGGCGCCGCAACCGCGAAAGCCATCGCGTCCCAATCCCCCGCCCTCCTCATCCTCGCCTCCCGCACGCCCACAAACCTCTCCACCGTCGTCTCCTCCCTCAACGAAACCTACCCAACCGTGCGCATCGAGCCCTTAACCCTCGATCTCGCCTCGCAATCCTCCATCCGCGCCGTCGCCGCCCAAGTCGCACAACTGACTCCCAAACTCGACATCCTCATCAACAATGCGGGTTTGTCCGTCATGAAGCGCTTCGATACCGCTGAGGGGATCGAGGGACAGTTCGGGACGAACCACGTGGGCCCTTTCCTGTTTACGAATTTGTTGCTTCCGTTGCTCGAGAAGGCTGCCAAGGAGGAAGAGAGGAGACCCGGAGAGACGAGGATCGTGAACCTTGCTAGTGGTGCGCATGTTATTAGTCCTATCCGCTGGAGCGATTATAATCTAGAGGGTAAGGAGGTGCCGGAGGAGGAGAAGTGGAGGAAGGGCTTGCCGGAGGTGTATTTGCAGCCTGTGGATGGGTATCTTGGGATCGTGGCGTATGGGCAGAGCAAGACGGCGAATATTTTGTTTACAGTTTCGTTGCAGAGGGAGGTGCCGAAGAAGGGCATCTCGGCGTACTGCTTGCATCCGGGTGGTAAGTGCAAAACAGGTTCTGGCTGTTTTCCTCTTTTCATATACCCAAGAACTTCAAGGTGGGAAGACTTCTGACATTGGCCTTTCTAGGCGTGAGGACTCAGCTCGGCAGAGAACAAGACGACGACATCACAGCAGCCATCGAAAAGACAGCGACCTACTGGAAGGACATCGACCAGGGCTCGTCCACTACCCTAGTCGCTGCTCTCGACCCTGCTCTTGATGGTGAGTTTGGCCATGACAGTAGAAAAAAAAGAATAGAATCTGACTCTCACTCTCCCCGCCAGCGCAAACCGGGCTGTATCTCGATAACTGCCAGTTCAGCAAGGCGATGCCCTATGCCACTGACCCCGTCGCCGCTGACCGACTGTGGGCTCTTACTGAGGAACTTGTCGGGGAAAAGTTCACTTTGTAATATGAGTTTTTCAGCAGGGTATACGTTTCATGTCATAGTAGGAAATAGTTCTCATAATGCAAGAAGAATTTTGATAGAGCACAACATGTCAAGGGAACGGGGAAATAAAACAGCAAAACGACACACCCCCAAGGCTTCACCCCTACTTCAAATCCTCCAAAATCTTCTTCAACGCCTCCTTAACCGAAAGACTCCTCTCCTCCCCAATAATCCTCTCAACCGCCTCCTTCACAACACCCCCAACAACCCCTACCCCCTCACCACCAAACACACCCCTCTTCCAAGCCCTCGCGATAGCCCCAACGGCCTTCGCCCTCTCAATCCTTTGCGCCTCCGTCCCAATCTCCACAACATCAAGACTCAACGTATCCAGATATCCCTTGGCAAGCGCACTCTGGTCCTTCCCGTCCTTCCCCTTCTTAGCGTCGTCCATGACGTCCACGAGGGCTGTAAACCACACCTTCCTCCTAATGAGCGAAAACCTGTGCTCCGCAAGGTACGGCTTCAACGTCTTCAGTATCGTAGACAGAGCAGGGATAGGATCCTCCGCCATCACCGGCCGATTATACCCCCTCGCGATAGCCTCGACCGCCCTCTCCGCCAACTCAGCAGCGTGGTCATCATCCCCGTCGTCCTTGGACCGGTCCACGTCCATCTTGTCAGCGCTCGCCTCATCCTCGAACTCATCGAGCACCGGCTGCACGACGTCGATGACATCCTCGAGGAGATCGAGGTCCTTCCTCGCCTTGGCGAATTTCCAAAGACACTCATACGCGTGGACCTTGTAGCCCGCATTGTTCCTCTTGGCTTCCCTTATCACAATCTTACGCTGCTTCTGCGCGATGGTAGACCCGCCGTCCTTCCAGAGCGCCTCTCCCTTTTCGACAAAGGGGGGAAACGCCTTGAGGAGCCTCTGCTTCCCATCAAACGTCTTGAGGGCCAGCGCGCGATCGAACACGGGCCACAAGACCTCGAGGTTCGCCTTGTTAATCTGGCCCGTCGCTTCCGTAGACCCCGCCAGCGCCTCAACGGCCGAAGAAATCGTAAAGCACGCCGTATGCTGGAGACTCCACCTAGGCGCATCCAGCCCGCGGGTCACGAGCGCAATAATCTCTTTCAGGTGCCACGCGACGGTCCTGCTCCCCCCAGCATGCTGATCCCACGCCACACCGAACGCCGTCCGCGTATACTCATCGACGTCGTTCGACGCAAAGTACGCAAACGGTAGCAGCAGGCCCGCGAGAGACGTGAACTGATCCGGCGACGTCTTGGACAGGGCGACGACCACGTCCGCCACCTTTTGCCGCCGCCGCTCGTCCTCGGCGTGAAAGTACAGATCGATAAACTTTTCGCAAAACTTCTCCTTGGCTGCGCCGGGGGCCGACCGGATAATGTACGCCGCCGCGCGTGCATACGCCTTGCTTACTTCGTCGTTGGTGTCGAGGGTCTGCCTCTCCATGAGCTGGAGGAAGCGCGCCGCCAGCGGACGCATGGAATTTGCGTGCGTGGAGAAGAGTGTGATGAGCATGCGGCTGCAGCCGATCTTGGTGGGCATGCCCAGCGCGGACTTGATTGTCGCCTCGAGCGTCGGCGCCAGCTCGACGAGGGTTTCCTCGTCTACGAAGCGGAGGCAGTTCTCGATGGCTTCGGATATGGGCGACTGGCTCACCATGGCCGCGCGGCGCTTGTCGATGAGTTCGCGTCCGCCTTCGCCGACGCGCTGGTAGTAGAAACCGATTTGCGCGGGTTCGATTGTGCTCAGGAGACCAAGGAGCTGCGGAATCATCTCCGACATGAACGGCCGGAGATTTCTACCGCCCTTCTTGGCAATGTTGATGAGGGTCAGGGTGGAAAAGAGCTTGACGTCCTCGACGGAATTGTCCACCCCCTGACCCGACAGGAGGAATGGAATCACCTCCTTCAACATGGCCTGCACAGAGCTGCCTCCCGTGGACTCCTCCAGGAGTCGGAGAAGACCATTCGACAACCCAATACAGAGCTTGAGCGCCGCGGCTCTCACGCTACCCTTGACATCGTCCATCAACTTCAACGCCACCTTCCATATCTCCGTATAATATTTCTCGTACTTGGGGAAAGGCCTTCCCTGCACAAGATCCGCAATGGCGCCGCAGCTCGCCTCTCTCATACGCCACTCCCGGCCTAGCGCACTCTTGAGAATGTCTTCCATGATGGTGTCAAAGTGCTTCTCGAGAACGGCGTTGGAATCCTTGACGATGGACTTCCAGATATCGTCCATCGATCGCTGCACGTTGGGATTCGGATCAAATCGATACCTGTATAGCTTGGGATACAGCTTCGGGTCGACTTCCGACTCGGAGAGGATATTGCTGAGGCCGAACCGTCCAAAGGCCGATCGGGTCGTCCACATCGCCGCGTTGGCAGCGAGCGACATAAACTTGTAAACTAGTGTCTGATCCCCAACCTCCGATGCAAGGTTGACGATATCCTTGTAAGACGTGATCGACTTGCCGTCTCCTGTAGGTAGCGCTCCGGCATCGAAGAGCTCCGTGTCCTCGTCCACCTTGAGAGTCGTGCCAGTGCCGGTAAACGCAGAGACCAGATCCTTCGTAAGCTGTCCCCTGATCGACTCGTCACCCTTCTCGTAAACCAAAGAGAGACCCCTGGACGCAGTCTCCTGCGTCAGCTCGTCCCTGGTATGCAACAGCCTCATGAACGATGCTTGAATTTCTCGTAGTCTCGACTTCACCTCCTCCAAGTGCGGGCAATACTGAACGATGCAGAATAGCCAGATCCCCGAAGCCTTGAGGAGGGATGGTTTCGTGCCCTTGCAATCTTGAATGAACTTGTTTAGAACACCAGTTAGGTGTGCAGGGCGGTGAGGCTTCTGGAAGCTACCACCAGAGCCGCTGTCAACGTTGAGGCCGAGCTGGACGCAGCTGGCTTCCCAGCGGCCGACTGCCGCTGCAATGGCTTCGCCAACGGCGAAATGGACTTCGGCCTGCTTAATTTCGTGCAGTTCAAACAGCCCCTTGAGGATAGACCCGATCAATCCATCGTTCCACTCTTTGGCCTCGGAATCCTTCTCGTCATCCAGGGCAATGGCAAGCTTCCCAAGCGCAGAAATGGCCCGCTCGTTACTCCTCTTCGCCAGGCTCGATAGCAGCTCGATAACTTCCTTTGCCGGAACGGTGTCTGGTCCCGAGCTAGGGGTAGCCAATCCAGCCGACCAGAGATGAGGAAATGCTTCCAAAAGAGTCTCCTTGAGTGAATGCGGGATACGCTCTTTCACAAGTAGGTCGAGCGGGTAGGTGATCCCTGCCGGCACCCCACGACCGTAAAAGACGAGCCTCGAGCAAAAGTGCGCAAGTGCGAGAATCGCCCCTTCGGCAGCATTTAACTCAGAACCAAACTTATTCTCGCTATCCTTAGTAAGTTCCAATATAGGCGCCACGAGGTCGGAAAGCTTCGCATCGCTGTTCGCAGGATGAGCGGCGAGGATGCCGAACGCCTCGGCCGCGAGGACGCGCAGCTCCTTTTTATTGGATTTGATAAAGGGGACCAGCTGCGGTGCGAGGTGGGCGAGGTACGCGACAGAATTTCGTGGGCTCAGGGGAGCCACGTCCACGAAGGAGCGAGCGGATTCTTCTACGGTCGCTTCGTTATCTAGACGTAAACCGTCAAGACATCTCTTCAGAAAGTACATGTTGTGGCCATCATCGGGAAGCCCACGTAGGTACTCTCGGATCTCGTTTCTCGTCTTCAGATCCGTCTTGACCAGATTCTGCAGATTCCGCGCCCAGTCGGGATCCATCTTGAAGTCCTTGAGGGCAGCGAGGAACATCATCTGCTTGCAGTAGTTGAGGGCCACAGGATATGCCAGCATAGTATCGTCGGAGAACTGGAACCGGGGAATAGGATCTGTGTCGACATCCATCTCGTCACTGTCATTCCGTGGCGGCGATGGCGATTGCGTATTGTCGGCAAAGTACATGACGAGCATCTCCTTCCAATCCGGGAGCTTGACGTCGTCATTGGGGGAGTGCGCGTATTGCGCCCACGGATCAAGACCCTTGTGTCCCTCCTCGACAACGTCACTCCTCTCATCCGGACGAGCTCCGACGGCGAGAATGTCTATCCAACGAGCTTGTGCCGAGTCAAATGGCAAGCATTTATTCGCCCACTTCACAGCTGCATGGCGCGTGCTCCGAACAATGGGCGGCTCGACCTTGATCGTCATATAACGCAAGAGCATCGTGCGGACACCAAACCTCTTCGAATTCGATTCCTCCTGGGCGGGGGGATACAAAGCCGTCAGCATAGACAATGCGCCATCGATGTTGACAACCACCTCCGGATTGGGGTCCTCCGCTAGAGAGCGAAACATCCATCCAGCAAGACAAAACCGCTGCTGTCCCGTCATCTTAGCAGCCTTTCCTAGGATTCCTATGCTTTCGTAGGCAAGCGACCGGAGCGCAACATCATCCGCAGACGTCTTTTCCGCCACGGGCCAGCCCTGCCCCTGGATGTATTCCTGCATCTTCTCCAGCAACTTGAAGCCGATATCAAAGTCTCCCTTGGAGGGTCCAACGGTCGCAGCCCAACGGAGATATTGGAACAATGCCCGGTGAAGCTTTGTCCTCTCTAGTGTTCCTTGCCTTTTCCCCTGCTCTGAATTACCCGTCTCTGCAGGGGTGATGTCCAGTTTCGCCGCCTCGAGGATCTCCGCCGTCATGGTCGTAGAGACGGTGGATTTGCTTAGAATGCCCAAGATCCTCGTACGGTAGGCCGGGCCCAGCCTTGAATGGGAGTCGAATAGCGACTTTATAAGCGCGGTATCCTCCAGATCCACGGAGCTCTTCTTGAGGAGCTCATCCCCGACGGACGCGACCCTCGAGTCGGCGGCAGATGCTGCATAGAGCGCCGGAATAAACCTTTCGCTGTCCTTAAACGCACCGCTAGCGAGAAAAGTAATCACCTTCAGCTTTAACTCTGCCAAGGCCGTAAAGGCGGCAGAAACAGGCCGGTGAGTAGGCACGAGGAAGTCAAGTTCCGACGCCGTGAACGTAGGAGGAGGATTCACACTCCGTAGAATCTCTGCCGTCGCCCCAGAACCGGCAGACTTTAAGAGGATTACCTTGCCTAGCCATTTGGCCAAGTAGCGGGCGTCACTGTCGGTTAGTCCAAGCGTCTCTCGCAAGGCTAGATCATCCTTGGTACCCCTCCCAGGCAGCTTAACATCAGTGATTATCCTTAAAAACACATCGAAGAGCCCCGCGTCGCTTGAACCGGCGGCATCTGCATCCCCATGCGATATCTCCTTCGTGACCTTAGGGAACAGCTCTCTCCTATCAGCGACATCCATCCGAGGAACGCTATGCTGTATGAAGACGAGATCAAACTGTTTCACCACGGGCGAAGAGTTCGATTTGAGCTGGTCCACCAAGGCCGCAACTGGCAGAACAATCCTGAAAACCGAGTCAGCCAAGGCCTTGTCTCTTTTCCCTCATTCCCTCCAATCACTCTGGCGGGTGAGACCCTATTCCTCGGACAAGCTATGAAGAGAGAAAACATACCCCGGCGGCTGCACAAAAGTCATCACCCTCTTCAAAACCGCGATAACCTTAGCCCTCACACTCGCATGCGGACTCCCCGCCTTGAGCATCAGCGGCGCAAGATACCGCGACAGCAGCTGCTCCAGCTTCTCCTCGTTGTTGGCGACCTCGAGGATGCGGAAGTCGACCTTGTCAACGAGGTCGAGCTCGCGCTGTTCCGTCGATTCCGCCATGGTCGCTCTCCTCTTTCTCGTGTAGGTATGTTTGGTAGATAGTCGTGTGTTCTAGTGTCGTGGGTGGTTCTCAAGTAGGTAAGGCTCCGTGTCTATGAGGGTGGTTGGTGATGCGGGATGAGACGGACACGGAATTCATCAATCTCAACCCCTCTGGCGGGGCAATGAGTGAGCAGAGCTCAGGGAGATGTAGGATAGTTTGGGTAGCGTCTCATTTGTCTTTTGGGGAAAATAATAAACACGGTCTAGGTCACACAAGGACTTTCGCGAGAGATCCTGGCTCAATTTCTCAGGTATGGGGGATTTATAGCTTCGAGAAGTGGCGATTCCGACATCTCAAGGCAGCGTTGAGTGACGTTGGGAGATGATGCGGCAAATCGTACCTGCGCTTGGAGTGGAGAGAGCTGGAGACGGTGTGGGTTATTCGCACTGTAGTAATACGCATATATTTGGGGTGTTTTTACAGTGGGGATAACGCGAATACTGTACGTGGTCTACATCTGGGCCTCGAATGCAGCTCGAGAACATTCCTTCAAACCTCATACTAGACACAAGACCTCTGTCTAGGCCGAGTATATACAGAGTAACAGAGTAAAATACCACATAGAAAGGCCAGTGAACACATAAACAACATCCACTTCACCACTGAGGTATCTCACTTCCTCCCCCAATGCACATTCCAGACATGTAAAAGCAAAACAAACATAAGAATAGAATATATGAACGGAATATGCCTTGTCCATAATGAAATGGCCAAAAGGCCTCTACCACATAAAGAAAAGAAACAAATACCAACCATGCTCGCTCACCCACGCCATTGATCATTAAAAACAAGAGAGAAGAAGGAAAAAAAGGGCAAAAAAGAAGAGAAAAGAAACAAAGGAAAACCTTCCCATATCCGAACACAACACATGAAATCCCTATAACCATGCCCTGATGAATGTACCTATCAGGGTGTGCAGGCACCATTTGCCCTGCTTTGCTTTGCAGTCGTAATGAAGCCATCCGACCATGCCTGCTGGCCCTTCGTGCCTAAAACTCCCCGAGAACCGTCTTTTGCATGAAAATGGCAGAACCACGAAAACGCCAAGTCCCCTCACCCCTCTGTTATCATCTATCACATTTACACCTCGGTTTCATCAAACGGCTCCACCCTTACAAGAATCTCCTCGAGAAGACCCTCGAGGAACATGCCCACGTCTCTACCCATACCCACCGGCTCAGCCTTGTCGTAGTGGTCGATCTCCTTACAGACGTGCGCCAGCTTGTACACAAGGTGTCTAATCCTCTCGTGCGCCGCCTCCGCGCGTTGCTGTCGAGGCGTAGGTGCTGCTCCCAGAGCAGTCCGGCACACGGTCTGCAGGCGGATCTGCCTCCTCTTGAGGGCCTCTTCCAACGCAGGGAAGATGACGTCATTGAGAGCGTCGAGGTCGCCGTCGGGGTTGGCAGGCGCGGGGGAGGGGAACGACGACAAGAGCGCGGCGCTGGATTCCGCTACGCTCGGCGGTTGGGCCTTGGACAGGAGGCCGGGTGGTTGGGTCTGTACCTGTACGGGCTGGTAATGTTGTTGGTTGTGCTTCGGGGGGAGTGGAAGCGCGGAAGCCTGGCCAGAGACTTGGCGAAGCTGGGTCTGAGAGGGTTGAGTGGGTAACCTATGTTGAGATAGGTTCTGTTGTTGATAGGCGGCACTGCCGCCTCTGTAAGGGGGGATCTCTGGTAGGTCGATGGGACCCACGCGCGAGTTGGAGGACGAAGGTCGCAGCTCTGGTCCATTTTGTAGCGACGCGTACGCCGATGAGGAGGAACCGGCCGATGAGGCCTGGATAACCGGTGCCAGACTCAGCACTCCCATATCGCGTTGGAGTTGTTGCTGTAGTAGATGGTCGTAATCCGCCGACTGATCAAGAGGAATGGGCGGCATGGGCTTGGCAACCCGCCTAGACGTGTCGTCACGTCTCCTCTCTGGTGAGGCAGGAAGGGGAACCCTGATGGGCGAGGGAGGTGTCTCGGTAGGGAGGGGCTTCCTCTGAGGAGAGGTTTGCCGAGACGTTCCACTCCCGGCTGCCTTGAGAGTATCCGAAACGGCAGGGCCGAGTCCAAAGTCCCTTACCTTTGTCGGGCCCGCATTCTGCTCTCCATAATGATGATCCTGGGGCTCATAGGGCCGCGAAGAGGCGCGCGCGTTAGTGGCAGATTCGTCCATGGGATTCAGACTTGGTCTGTGAACGACGTTGCCCCGATCGCTAACCAGCCGAACAGTACCAAAGTCCCACATATCCTCGTTGACAGGCTGTCTCTCCATAATCTCCTCGTGTCCTTCCATGTGGTCCTCCTCTTCGCCCTTGTGCGTAGCCATATACCTAGTATGCCTCTCGATAAGCTCCGTCAGGTACGAAGTCTTCTTCGCCTTGCGGATGAAGGGGTGACGTAGCAGCTCCTTGGCAGTGGGCCGCTCTTTGGGATCTCTTTGGAGACATAACTCGATAAAGTCTTTGAAAGCCTTCGTGAAGTTGCCTTCTAGCCGAGGAGGAGAGTTCTTGGGGATTAGGAACAGAACCTTCATGGGATGTATATCCGCGTATGGAGGCTCTCCGTTTGCAAGCTCGAGTGCCGTGATGCCTAGCGACCAGATATCCGCCTTGTGGTCGTAGCCGGACTGTTTAATCACCTCTGGCGCCATCCAGAACGGAGTCCCCACAAATGTGTTTTTCTTCGTCATGGTTGCAGAAAGCTGACCAGACACACCGAAATCAGCCAGCTTGACTTGTCCGTTAGAGCTTAGGAGCACGTTGGCCGCTAGGAGTATCAGAGTTAGTACCAGACCGTCACCCCAAGATAGGTGTTTGTTGGAAGAGGAGCCGGGGCGTAGGAAGTGGCGTACCCTTAACGTCTCGGTGAAGCTTCTTGTCGGAGTGAAGATAATCGAGGCCCAACAATAGCTCCCTGAGAATGATGGCAATATAGTCTTCTCCAATCAGGCCTGGCTTCATGAGGTCGGCGCAGCTGCCTCCAGAACAAAACTCCATGACGATCCATAGCTCCGCGCCCTTGGCGTACGAGCCGTAGTACTTAGTTACGTAGGGCGACTGAAGCTCGGAGAGGATAGCAATTTCCTGGATAATATCCTCGACTTCATCTTCGGCGCTCTCGATGTCAATGACTTTGATCGCGACAGCCTGTCCGGTTCGCTTGTCGACCCTATCCAGCCAAGAGTGAATTAGCAAAAGCATAGGGAAAATGAGACGCAAGCACTGGGAGATATAGAGGAGTCATGTGTGTGCAGAAGAGAGGAAAGGACAGAAAGAGAAAGGAAATTGTAACAACGGGGGAGGAGGGAGAGCAAGAAACTTACCCTTTGTAGACTTTGCCAAAACTTCCACCGCCTACAGTAGCTTTCTGTTAGGACTAGAACAATGCAGCAGCCAAGGACGAAGACAGCATCACGAACCAATGCAGTACTCCTTCATATAGAGAAGCTCCGGGTCGAGAGCCTCATTCCCCTCCTCGTACTCTCGCTCCCTCTCCGCCATGGTGGACTGGGGCTCCCAGGTTCAGGACGGTGTGGTTCTTCTGGGGTATGTTCAGGGATTGACGTAAAGGCCTGAGACAGTCGGTTTCGCTTCTCTAGGCACTTGGGTAGGTGGTAAAGAACGGTATTCGGTCGGAAAAAAAAAGAGTGTCACGAAAACAGAAAAAGATCGAAGACAACGTAGTCGTTGGGGTTAGAAAGATCGCTCGTGTCTGGCGGCGTGTGGTTGCAGGCGGTGGGAGAAGCAGTGACGATGGGAGGAAATAAGCACTGTTGCGGGGTCTGGCTTGTGCTGGCTGGGGTCGGCACCAGGTGTCGTCACAAGTCAAAATTGGCCTGGCGAAGAAGGAAGGAGGCAGGGGATAAAACTCAGACCGAGGTCTTACTTGGAAGGAAAAGGAAGACTTGGGTTATACGAAGTAAGGAGTAATGAGCTTCGAGGGGATTATCAAGTCGGTGATATCGAGGAGGGGCTCATGGGCAGAATCGATTATCGTAGCATCAGGGACCACCAACCAACATCATTGATCACCATCAGCGCTAGGACGGGGGGCGTGTAATAATAGTGGACACGAAAAAGTAGTGAGCGAATCCAAGTATAATAGGATTGATGGAGAAGACTATTATAGCCAGGCTGGCAGCACGGAGCGCTAGGCTTTCTAAGGGATCAATTTCTATGGTATAGAAAAGGACCCCTAAGCAACATCAAAACACGGCACGAAAGACGAAGAAAGCAGTAAAATAACATCAATCATTGATATTATGCTGCGAAGTATAGGTGCCAGGTTGTCCTAGCTACAGCCCGTAAGTAAGGTCAAATCCAACGCCGGACACTCAAATCGCAGACGCACCCGCTGCCTCTTGCTTTCGGTTGCAGCGTGCCTTGGTGATTGTTTACTGGGTACTATTGAATTGACCACAATAGTGATGGACTGAGATTGATTGATGGATATTGCCCATCGCCCCAATGAAGCGGCACAGATTTGACCAATTCAATATTGATAATTGAGTTGATCCCAGGCAACGAGGGGGGCAAATCCCCGACAGGAGGTCATCGCTCACCAGTAAAACCCTCAACCCTCACTCAGGCTGCGTGTTGTCCAGCAACCAGCCAACCAAACATCTGCAAGGAGGGAACCCTCCGAGAACCAAAAGACAAGGCGAAGAAGAACCTCCGACGACTCCATCATTCAATCCCGTTCATACTGAGACAGGAGCCGAGTCGTTGCCGTCCGCGCACACCGAATCACCAAGCACACGACCTTCCCCCTCCCCCACTCGAGGAATCAACGAAGTAAGAGTAAGAACTATGAAGTAAGAACCGTCAACTCCCGACTTCTTTTCTTCGGGACCTGAAGCTAAACCTCTTGGCGGCCTTCGAGCCTTTGATGCGCCCGTGTCCCTTCGCCTTACACGGACTCTGCCCTCTTCTTACCTGCATATCCCCCCACCTCCTGGCTGTACCACCTTCTTCATTGGCCACGAATGAACCTGTCAGCTCGAGGGGGGTGAGCCTGGCTGAGAACAAGGAATGAGCCAGAGTCTGTCCTCTCGATATCATTGGTAAGGAGTGTCGTTGGGGAAGAGAAAAGGGAAATGAGGAAACCTGGAAATTCGGTCGCGAAGAGTGTTGCACAGACATCCAAGGGCCATTCATTCCTGTACCTGCTTCAAAGGAGACACCGAAAGCACCAAAAACAGGATGAAGTATTGGTTTCCCACAGTCAAGGGGGATACTTGTCAAGTACAATCCGTCTCTTCTCCAGATTCTGGTTTCTCTGCGAGACCCTAAGAACTTGGAGGGAGGAAGTAGGTCGAGTGCAGTCTGTGGTCTGCAGCCTGCAGCATTAAACCAGCTCTTGCTCCTATCGCTGATCGGCGATGTACCCGCAAGTGCTAGGGAAAAGAAGCCTCTCTCCTTTTTTTCTTTTCTCTGCTTTTTACTTTTTTATATTTTTTTTTATATTTTTATATTTTTATTTTATTTTTTTGATTCTTCTCTTTTTTCCCGATGCCAGTCACTAAGTGCAAATTCAAGCTCGAGTGCTCAAACGTAGCCTCGTTAACTATCGGCGAGAATGGCCACCTCGCACAGCCTGTCACTAAATGCTTTGTAGTTTCTCGATTCTCAACTCGCGGGATTGGTATTGTATTGATGGTATACTCAACAGGATGCTGCTCCCGTGATATGTCTTCCCTGGCTCATCACTCTTCTATATGCCTGTACCTTTGCCTGTCATCCCAATGAACTCATCATCACCTTTCTTACGGCACAATCTCCGCCTTTTACCTCACTTCAACCTAGGTCCGAAGATCCATTACCTTGCTCTCTTTCTCGGCATTCCCTCATATAGTTCGAGCTGAACGAATCCCTCGTTTCCTCTAAACAACGCAGCACCTCTTCTCTATTAATATTTGCAAAAACAACCATGTCGTAAAAACCTTGGAGCCGGAACAAGGAGTGAGAGAAATAGGAAACATAGGAGAGTAAGAGAAAGACGCGGGAAACGAGAAGGGGGGAAAGAAAAATCATCAACTCCTGTAGAAAACCCGTGCAGAATATCCCCAAGAGTGTCATTACTCGAGGAATTCAATCATGACGGTTCCTTGCTTCAACCCCACTTCCTCGATAGTACCGTCGAGGTTCTCAATAAGGTCATGTCCCTGGGGCATCTTCTTGAGCTCAAACTCGACGCCTTCCTTGCCCTCCATAGGCTCCGCTTTCAACCACTCGTAGATCCTTCTGACCGGATCCTGCGTATTGAACCGACGAATGATGCGCCCGGTGGCGTGGCGGAACTGAATACGCGTGGTCGTCGCGGGATTGTGTTCGGGCTCAACGTGAGGGTTCGTACTCGAGATGGCGGCAAAGGCACTTTGGCTCGCGCTCAGTTCCGGCTCGGCCGTCGCTTCACGGAGCGGCGACGTCACTCTCTCACCACCGGTTAGCAATGGCGACTTCGTCAACGAGTCGGGATCGACAATATTCGACTTTTGGTTCTCCGAGCTGCCACCGTTAGGAGCGAGACTGTTCTTGAGCGCCATCTCCAGCATTTCCTCCTCCGTCATCCGGTCCACGTCTACAGCCTTTGACTGCTTGCTCTTCACCTTAACGACGGGGTTCTTGGTGTTGGCGTTAAGACTGTACCGGTCAAGGAACTCAACAAGTTGGCTGTGAAAGTCCAGCGCAGAGGGGAAGGGTCGCCCACTCCAGATCTTGACCTGCTCACCCGTCCGGGGATCAACGATGGATACGTGAGGATAGTTTTGAGGATTCTCGTGGTTGGGAAAGTAAAAGGTGATGTAATCTCTCGCGAGGACGTCTTCATTCGAATACTGGAGGAAAATAAAGTTTTCGGCCACAAGCTCCTTAACAGCCTTGTCCTTCCAGATGTCGCGGTTGAGAGCCTGGCAGGTGAAGTCACTCAGATCTTGAATATTGACGAGGATCCATTTCTTGGTATCCTTTCCCTCTTCCCTGGCCTCGTCCCAGGAAAACCTCGAGATGATATCGTGGGGTGGTCGGAACAGGTCGGTGAGGCGCTGGGTGCGGGTAGTGGGGGCAGCGGCCGTGGTTGGTCCTGGCCGGGCGTCTGGATCATCCCAGATCGACTGGTTAAATGGATTGGGTGCTCGTCCTAAATTAGTAAATTGACATCATTAGCATTCAAAAGTCTATTGAGGCGAGAATCAAGGGTTGGGAGAAAGGTCTTACTGGCCCGGGCCTGTCTCTGTCGTAGCTGCTCGAGAAGGTCCGACTGGATATCGTCGTCACCATCAAAGCCCGATCCCCAGGCAGGATGAGGCGCGACTAACGTCTCCGTGGTGCTTCGAATGGGCGACCTTATTTCGTCATTAGGCGCTGAAAACAACTCCTCTTGGAGTCTCTGGGCCATCGCCGCATCTTCCTCCTCCTGCGCGTTACGAGCCACGGCCTGTACGGAGTCGACGTCCTCATCCTCGTCATCATCACTGTCTATGTGGATAACTCCATGCTGGTCTTCGCGCACCGTCTGGCGATGGGTCCCAGAAGGAGCGTTTCTGGTAGCTGCTTGTGTGGTCGCCGAAGTGGAGTTGATGCTGTGCTGTAGATCCGGGTTCTCGAAGAAGAGCTGAATGGCTTGTTCGAGGTCATTATTCGTCATTTCTAGGAAACCTCGCGCCACGTTGGCGGAAGACCCTGTGATGTCGACGAAACTCGAGATGCTCGCGTCCGCCATGGTGGGTAGACCCGATGTTGTTTTTTTGTGTTTATCGTTGTTTCGGGAGGTATCGAGTAAAAAGGGAGGATATAAGGGAGAGCGTTGGATATCGCCCCGCGGGATGTTGGATGTGGCGATGCGGGGTGGTTTGTTGGACAAGGAGGGGTAGGTCTTGGACACAAAAAAGGGAGAGCGTGTCCCCGCCTATTGTGAAAATGCGATGTAGACGCGCCCGGACTGTACTGATACTGAGATTCAGAAATGCTAGGCTGGAGAAGGTTAGAGAAGAAGCTGGAACTGGTCCAAGAGCGATTCACTGAACGCCAGGCGACAGCATCTAAAATATCTGTTGCACAGTTCTTAGGTTGGGATGGTCCGAATTATAGACGGTAGTCGGGGGATGATGGGAGGCTAGTTGATGGGCCAGAAGGAGTTTTGAGAGGCGAAAACAAAAGCTCGACCAGCTAGGTAAGTGGAGGGAAAATATTGCACGCGATGGTCGGAGTTCAGGTCTCAAAGGAGCGGGAATGGTCGTTGCAGAGGTTAACAATAAATGTTGCCTTAGAGAGGCAGGGCTTTGACAATCAGTGGCACTTCGAATTTCAGGTGCGAGAGTGTGACGCAACCGCATGACTGGGGCAAGGAAGGCCGGAATAATATGTGGCTGACAACGGCTGTTGCCAGGAGGTTAGGCCAATTAGACTCTGAGGGTGAACTTGATCTCGAACAAATCAACTGCAAAAACATCGAGGATTGATACAAGCTCTTTGTTGAACTCAAATCTTTTGTAGGATAATATCCGGAGAAAAAAATCTATGGTATATACTAATCGAATCGTAGAATTCCTTTCGTTTTCTCCTCAAGCCGGATATCTAGGTAGCTCTGGCCATTCACTCAGTCATTACTCAGACACTCGTCTGATAGCACCCAAGGTTAAAGCTAGGAATGGGAACATCCAGCTCCGTCTATGACTGTCGAGAATTTTATTTTCTTTAGTTGTAGAGACACCACTGAATTGTTAATCCATTCCGGTGCCTTTCGTTCTTTCCCCGCCATTCCTCCATTTCCCACGCGTCAGGTTGCTCGTGCGGCAGTGTCGTTCATCCCCATTGTGTTTTACCAGTGGAGCAACTCGATCCCGGTGGCCCCTTCTATGTACGAACAATGAAGCAGAGGAACCAAACTAGAAACATGTGAACGATTATAGATCCTGACCGTGGAAGGAGAGAGGTTGAGATTAGATTGATGCTGTTGAAACCTGCCATTGTTCCTTCCCTGAGTGTTTCGAGCCTGCGATTCCACGCTTGTGCATGTTGAAAACTGGGCGACGTGTGGGACTGACTCCTGATTATTGGAATCTTGCTGAGATCAATCCTATTTGTGTTCTGATTGCGAGAGCAAATCTGGCATGACTCAAACTCGGTTCGACTTGACAGCTGCGCGTAGTTTCCAACCTAGAAGTCATTTCATGTTCTGGAAGACGACTTCCAATGCCAGCATCACCCCGCCACGAGGTTTCTACCCCAAGGCAGTTGCGGGTAGCTCAGGTCCCCCGATTGCGCCTTCCCACCCAATTGCAAACAGCAAACAGGTGCTAGGCAGGTCCGATGGAACTCGCCCGACATGAACGTGCACAGGGCAGGTGAGAGCGAGGCAACGGGTTTTCTGCCCTTCATCATCGGTCCCAGCAGCAGTCCGGGGAATGTACTGTACCTGCGTCCCGTACCAGATACCGGTGCTCTGTTAGTAGACAACATCGAGGAACCTCAAATCAGTGCTGGGTACCTCAAAGTCGTACAGTTGAAAGCTTGACCTGGGCAGCCCAAGAAATCCCCACCGTAACCGAGGAACATTGGTTCTAGGTTCCGGTTTTTGCGCCCTTTACAACACTAGCTTTTTCTACTCCATCCACTGTGGCGGAGCTAAAAACACGATACCCAAGAGGGCAGCTTCTGATTCGCCACTATTGGGGAGAGTCTAAGACTCGCCCATCTTAATTGACGTACTCAAGCTGCCGTTGGCCGGCCTAAGGAATCGATCAGAAACACTTGGAAGTGGGATGTTTCCCGAACCCGTGCCTGTTTGACCGAAATCGAAATTCAATTCATGCCTTGAATGGGGTAATAATATGATGGAGGATAAGGGAAAAGAAGGGAAGAAGAAAAAGAAATGGAAGAAGAATATTCTTCCGCCCTTGCTATAAGGATGGTGGGGGAGGGTGTAAGAGCTCTCTCTCCCCCGCGCTTTAGCCTTTGGGGTTAAAAAGCTTGTGGCTTCGGAAAGGCCATGTGGTGATGTGGTGATGGGCATGGAAGGATCAATTCCTTCACCCGCGGGCTGCTGTACGATCATACCAGCCGGACAATTTTCCTCTATTTGATGCAAGGGGTACGAATCATTTTTCATCTGCGGGTGCATAAGGACCTGCAGGTTCCTGCCTGGGAAAAGAGCCTCTTCCCTAGCTTCCAGTCGGTCCGGTCACTACTTCGTACTTCAAGTCACAGTGCAATTGCCAAGACAGAGAGGACGAAGTTGGCTAAGAATCTAGATCCGACGTTCTCCACGGTCCCAGTTCAGGACATCCCACAGTATAGTTTACTTCGTACGAAGGCACTATCATGCGAAGTAGGTCGTGGATATTGATTCATCCCGTAATACCCCAACAGGCTGTACGGTCATCGGGGACATGGAAGTGAAGTCGAATTCTCAGGCGCTAGCAATGCCTAAAAGATCGACGCGCTATTATATTCTCCATACCTTCCGGTAATAGGACCACACGAGGTTCTTTTTTTTCTTTCATGCGACTTGATCCGGTTCCACGGAAAGTTCAGGCGGAGCGGAAACCTTTTGGGCCTAGCTTTCATGGTCGAAGATATGGACGGCGCGTGTGTTCGCGTTCTTTGGCTCCCCATCTCTTGTCCAGCAGGACTTTCTCTGGGGGCGGTCTGTGCATGAACAAATGTCGCTGTCCCTGAGAGGGGACCAGGGCTCGCTGCGCATTCAGAGGATCGCCGAAACAGTGTTTTTCGTTCATAGGGTGCAAGCGACTAAGGTGCGAAATGGTGAATCTCCTTGTCCTCATAAACTCGCTCTCTTTCCCATGAAAGTGTACGAAGTACAAGTTGCTCAGCATACACCCAAGCCACGAATCGATAAATGACATCAATGATACCCATTCTAGTATCGCCCGTTAAAGCAATACCGTTTCGATGGACCGGGCCGTAAATGTTCAGGAAACGTAACATTTGACACCACCCAAAAAGGACGCACTTCCCCTAGGGTATCCTTGATATGCCGGTTTCCTCATATTCGTGGTAACATTCGTGCGGAGAGGATATCGTACAAGTAAACTACACGAATTGGAATGTTTCCGTTTGCGCGTACTGATCTTGAGTACGTACTTTAACTGAGGAAAATCGATCGCCAGCTCACGACCATCCGGCCCCTTCGGCTTTGGAGAGACTTCAGGGACCAGGGGAGTGGCAGTTCTCACTAGCGTACAAGTACACCATACCTTTTCCTCCGTACCAAGAGAGTGCAGGGAAAACATGGCAGAAGACAAGGTAAGACTTTTAAAGTACCTAGACTGACGAAACTCAGCTATTGATCTTGTTGTTGAGCTCTCTGGAGGTTCGGGTGCAAGAGAATGATTAAAAAAGATCGTGCCTGTCCGGACTTAAAGCCGAGAGCCGCCGTTTGAAATATCTACTACCCTCATCGACTGTTGGCTTTTCCGACTGGCTAAGTGGCCAAACGCGATTTATAAATGACGGTCTGATCATATTGACGAAACAGCCAGGACCGTTTCGAATTTTAATTCCTGGAAAGACGTGTAATTGAATCGTGGCTGTTTCGAAACACCTGCCAGGGTCCATGTATTATTGTCCTCCGCAAAGCTTGGGGACGTTGACCCAAATTGGCCCTTGAACATTAACGATTGATGGCAATTCAAGAGAAGTGTTAAAGAGACAAACACTCGTGAGGATCGTTGTACCGAGCTTTCACGATGAGAGACAATCTGTCTCTCATTCATTTATCGACTCTCACTCATGGTTAGTGCCAATGATCCCTCGAGGCTCCGTCAGATCGTGATTGATTGTATCGTCGAAGACGGTCCGATGTGATCAACGGCATTACTCGTGTCACCTAAATGGAATTGAAGGGAAGGTCGCGGACCGTCTTTCCAAGTTTGCCAAGTTGTTGGACTCTCGTAAATATCAATTGCAAACAATCAGTGCCCGGCTGTATCCCAGAGGAATTGATGTATTATCGATCACCAACTTGAACGGGAAGGTCCCGGTTGACAATCTCGTCAAGATGATGGACTGGACAACTGTCTGCATGATATCAAAATTAGGCGACGGGAAGATCCCTCTATCCGTACACTATTATAATCTGTTTTGGGCTATGTCCGGATGTCACGCTCCTGCATGTCTTAAATATGTCTAAAGGGCTGCTCAAAGTCATAATGGCGGTCTCCGACAAACCTCGATATCGCAGAGCTTCCCGCCTTAACAAACAGAAGGCATGCGAGGAATGGGATTGATTTGCTTCCACGTGAACCATGCGGCTTGAAGTCTTTGGGAAAAGTACGAAGTATACAAGTACTTCATACTTGCTTGTTGGCGTGGTCAGCCAGGGATTGAGCCCCTCCCGCCCCACACTACAAGGAGTGTCGCCTGGCCGTCAGTACTTCTTGATACGAGTACTAGTTGGGGTGGGGAAGGGTGACCTTGGTTCTCTTTTGATAGGATCGGCCGGTCCTTCCAATTCATGCCAGGCTACCCCATAATACCCCTCCCTTCAATGTTCCACACCAGAAGAAACTCTAGGGAGCACTGACCTGGAAACGTCATCCAATCTCCCCTCCAGAATTTGGAACAGACCTTCTGTCGCTCTTCAGTTCTAGAAGTGGCCACACATCGAGGGAGGGTCCCTTCCAAACCATACAGGAACTCACGGGTCGTCCTATCTAGGATTACGATGTACAACATCATTGATGCATTAATCCGATATTCTCTTACAATCGGAGTGAGGAGAGATCCTAGGAAATGAGGGTGTATCTTGCAAGATCTTGCCTTCATGGAATAGTGATCAGTAGGTTACATGGGCTCTGAGATGCTGGACTGCCAGGCCACACATCTCCTCGACTTCCAATCCAATACAATCCTGCGACCTCCCTCGATAGATCTGCCCCCAAGTGCCTCTTGCAGCTTCCCGGCCAGCCCTCAACTTCGACGAGACACGTGCAAGTACGGCTGATGCTGCAACGAGCCACCTACGCTACGACTTCGTACACCAATCTCCCGTTACTGGTACCTGAGAAAATGTCTGTCGTGCATTCGATCAGCGATGTACCGAGTACTGAGGTACCTATGACAGAGACTACGATGGACGAAGTACACCTGGAAGATGGTCGCGAGAGATATGTACGTCTCAAACTTGGAGGCCTGGTCCACTGATGGTTCGGGCTTCTCGTCCAAACCACCTTCATTGTCGACAAGAGGCAGCACAGGGCTGGGACCCACCACGAGCTTTGACACGCTGAACTACTAAAGGAAAATACAGTGCGAGATCCGACTGATTTGATGCTATCCCGAGGGAGCTTCTCGCGTCTCGTGGATAGCTTTTGCGCGCTCGCAGTCTTACGAAGTAGTGTCTTAAAAGACAAGAGCCAATACGTCACCTAGTCCAATTCAAGAAAGGTTATTACACATGAAAGCCTCGTGCTATTAAACGCTCCTCACCATCAATGCTTGTCAACGCAACATCAGCCTAGAATGATTGGGAAGGGACAATTCCTGCGAAGACAAGAAGCATTGTATCGCCAAACTGGCGCATACCGAGCGATCCGTTGAATATGGATTGAAAACCTCCGTGGTAGGAATTCATGAGGTGCGAGTGGAGCCTTGAGAAAACCTTGCTCGCTTGGGGGTGGGTCCAGAGTAAGACACAACTTCTGAGTATTCCCGTATGGCGTACAGTATTGGTTTCGCAAGGGTAGAAATACGGTACGGTACGGTATAATATGTAGAATATGTAATGGTAGTACTTGAGACGGTTTAAGTTCAATATCAGTGTGCCACTCCATGGCTTTGATGTATGACAGGCTTGTAGGTAGAAGTGAAGCGGAGTGCTGAACTGGGTGATGCTTCTCGGGGATGAGATCAATGAGAGCCTTTGAGACATGTGAATGGAAGGAGGTACACAAGACCTGGTGTTCAACACTGCCGGGTCTCTTCGCCCATTGCGGGAGGGCTGTGAGTTCCTCAAAAGAATGATGGTAAATCGTTGCAGTTGCCCAGGATGCCCAGCGACGTAATCAAAATTGATACATGGTATACGAAGTAGCAGCAGCCCTGGCTGGTTCGCACCTTCTATTACTTCCGCGCTCGCTCATCGCTCCTGTCGTTTCAATGTTTCGTTTGTTTCGTTGGTGCTACTTCGTACTTCGTTCGCACTTGCCAGGCTAGTGTACTTCTCCGAGGTACCCAGCACTACTGTCGAGTTAGTGGGGCACACTCATGCACCTTTGCTCGATCGATTCCTGCTCAGCTCTTTGACTTCTTAGTCTACTTTCCTTTTTTCTCTGGCCTTCGCATCCTTCCCTCTTTCCTTCCGTTTTCCATTACCTCACCCGCTCCACCATTCATCGACTTGACCAACTCTTGCCTCTTTTTCTTTTTCCTTTTCTTTTTTCCCCCTTCTTCTTTTCCCTCCTCTCGCACTTGGTTGTCTTTGCTACTCCTCCTCTTCTCAGCACATAAATCCTTTTTGTCTGTGCCCGTTGAGCGTTTGTCGTGCTGCGATTTCAAGAAGCATCTTTCGTGATCGTTTTTTTGTTGTCGTGCCACCTTCTGCTCTTCTCGGGTTCCCACTATCAAACGCCCTACAGCCGGCTCGCTTCAGTACACGATTTTTTCCCTGATTCTGCGCTTGCCGCCCCACGACCAGCAAACGCGATTTCATTTCCGGAAACCAGCCAAGTCCTTTCGAAAGTCCTTGACTTGTTTTCGCCTTTGTTCTCTCGTCTGTCTTTCCGCAGGAACGATTTACGACTCGCAAGCTATTCGCGCTCTCCTACCGTCGCCGTGTCTTCTGCTCATCGTTTGTCGCCGTCCTTTGATCATTCGCAAACTTCAGCCCTCGAGACAAAACCTTTCGCATCGCATTTTAATATCATCGTCAATCCGATCTCGATAGTCACCTTTCTACCATCTCGAGTCTCACTTGTCTTGCGCTTGCTTGCCTAGTTCAACTCCCCTACTGTCATAATCCTCGAGCCCTTTTACTCTCGAGTAGTTCGCATCAATTGATTCATCCCGGAATCCACTGTACACTGTCGCGTCTAAGGACAAGCGAAACACGATCTCTTCCTGCTTTCTTAAGGGGCGCCCAAAAGTAAGTGTCGCCTAGTTCTTTGTTCTTGCTCTTTTTTTCTTTATGCAGTTTCCCCCCCTCGTTTGTTGTTTCGTGCCATGATCAGCCCGGTGGCTCCGCATTGTACGGCAAAGCTGCCACCACACCTCGGAAATATTCTTCCATCACGCAGATCATCGTGTCCTCGGCCATGATGGGCATTCCCACCATTCTGTTAGGATGAGAAACGCGCCTCTTGCTCTCCTCCCTATCAATTGGGCGCTCATGGCATCTCAATTTGCGCTGGTCAATGCCGTCATCCCAGGACGCACAACTCGGTGGTACTGAGGGCTGTCTGAATCTTATTCACGAAAACACCGAAATATGGCCGTAGCCTTCACGATGTTTTATGCCGACTTGCGCGACCCTATCTGGAATTTACCCGCGGAAAGGCCATCTACTCATCGATATCCCGACTTCCACTATCAGCCAACTTTTCGCGATTTTCCCCGATCGTTGGACGCCGGTACTCGCGGGGCTTCAATTTGGTTGTGAGAGTTTGCGGGGCGACCGGCAGCAATTTTCACTATCAGCCACGCTTGGGGAGTCTCACCAGGCCGATTATGTCACGACGCCAGCTTCCTACTCCGCGAGGTGCGCTTTCCTCCGTGCCAACCTTCATGATTGCAATCAAGCGATGCACGCGACGCGCAAGCTAAGGCCCATGAGTGTGGGTGTTGGAGGTTTGCAATTGAGATCTCGTGGTGATGAGGGCAGAAGGGCCACTTTGCATCAAGGAGTGGTGCACAAGGGGACTTGGCTCTTGAGCCTCGATATGGCTTCCGGTACCAGCGCTCTAGCCCTCGGATCTCTGTATAGTTCCTGGACCGCGGGCCATCTGCACGCCCTTACATGATAGATTGATCTCTCAGTTTCATGCCATGAGAAGCAACTAATGGATGGGCATCTAGGTTTGAGTTCTTACCTTGACCATTTCGGCTCTCGTTATTGCTCTTCATCGTCATCAGTCTTCTAGCGACCTTCCTGGGAAACCAACTCGGCGTGACGGTGTCATACATCTCGGCTGCTGCTTTCTCGGAGTCACGGTATCAGGCCTGGATAAACGTCTCGGTTCCGTCCGCACTATCAAAGGAGTGTTTTGTTTTACTCGGCGTAAAGCGAAGGTTAGCCCCTCCCACCCTCGAACCCAAACTGAACCCTGCAACTGGTGAATCCACATGATGAGCATACCCGCTAGGCTCGGCTCATCGTCAACACTCCCCTCACCTCTCTCTCTCTCTCTCTCTCTCTCTGTACAATACAGACGCTCTCCCGACCTCAGCTAACAAAACTTGTGTAATACTATAGTTTTCCAATTTGACTTGCCTCGTCCTCAGCTCTTCCACTTGATTTGCTGAGCCGTTAACCTTCCTTTTTCCCCTCACTTTGACATTGATCTTGTACGTCTCCCTGAGTCCCTTAACACAGCCTCCCTAGTATTTGGGCTTGGTTTCCGTCCTTTATGTTTCTACATCGTACTTTCATACTCCTTCGAGATATATTTCTCAGACCGTCCGTAGGCTAACGTCGTTCTGGCGCAGTAGAAATTCGTACAAAATGAGTTTCCCTGCCACTGCCCCTGCTGCTGCCCCCGGCGGCGAGATCCAGCCTCTCGGCTCGGGCCCTAGCGAGTCCGCCAAGAATACCCTTTGGTATGTTCTCTATGTGACATCGATATCCTCGCCGCTGCTTAACATGCATACTTACTTTTTTGCCTATAGGATGGGTGAACTCGAGCCTTGGATGGATGAGAACTTCATTAAGGGTGTGTTCCGTACCTGCTCTGACCAAACCGTCAACGTCAAGGTTATTCGTGACAAGAACTCGGGGTAAGTCCGTCTGATAATTATGACTTGTGTCCTCAATCCCATCTAATGGTTCGCGCTCAGAAGCGCCGGCTACTGTTTTGTTGAGTTCCCCAACAATGAAGCTGCTACGTCTGCTCTTGCTCTTAACGGATCTGCTATCCCCAATTCGACCCGCGTCTTCAAGTTGAACTGGGCCTCCGGTGGTGGACTAGTCGATCGTCGGTAAGTTGTGTTGATCTCACCTTTGGGGCGTGTGGTTTCGGTCTAACCTGTTCTATGTAGCGATGACCGTGGTCCCGAGTACTCCATCTTTGTTGGAGACCTTGGCCCCGAGGTCAACGAGTATGTCTTGGTCGCGCTCTTTCAGGCTAGATTCCCCAGCTGCAAGTCGGCCAAAATTATGACAGACGCTGTGTCTGGCCAAAGCCGAGGGTACGGTTTCGTTCGATTCTCCGACGAAACTGACCAGCAGCGAGCTTTGGTTGAGATGCAGGGTGTCTACTGCGGCAGCCGCCCCATGCGTATCTCTACTGCCACGCCCAAGAACCGGTAAGTTTGAAGCATAATCATCTGCTCCCACTCTCGCGCTTAGTTCGTTTGATGGTCATGCTAACGATTTCTCTAGATCCCACGGCTTCCCCGGTCACCATGCTCCCCCTTCCATGATGAATAACGTTCCTCAACAGCAGATGTGGCCTGGTCCCTTCGCCCCTCCCTATGGCGGTGGCGGCGGATTCAACCCTGCTACTCAGATGAACCAATTCACCGACCCCAACAACACCACTGTCTTTGTTGGTGGACTTTCGGGCTACGTGACCGAGGACGAACTCCGATCCTTCTTCCAGGGCTTCGGTGAGATTACTTATGTCAAGATTCCTCCTGGCAAGGGCTGCGGTTTCGTTCAGTTCGTCCACCGCCATGCTGCAGAGATGGCCATCAACCAGATGCAGGGCTACCCCATTGGTAACTCCCGTGTCCGCCTCAGCTGGGGTCGATCCCAGAACAACTCGGGTGTCGGAACTCCCTACCGCCCTGCCCCTCCACCTCCTCACTACATGGGAATTGGACCGAACCATGGGCCCTATGGCGGCCACCAGTTCGGCGGCCCTGGCATGAGCCCTCAGGGACCCCAGGGACCCCAGGGTCCTCCCCAAGGTCCTCCCGGACCTCTTCAGGGTCCTCCCGTCCCTCCCGGTCCTCCGGGTCCGCAGGTATGTCTCCCGTAGAGCTTTTTCCCGGGGCTTGCATTGAGTGAGGCGTTAAGCTAACTAGGTATGCTACAGTAATCGATTGATCCTCTCTATGTGGACATGAACTCGACTCTTTTTTTCTTTTCGGGCCGCGTCCAGTTTTGAAATGAGGAATGCAACGGAAATGTCCTGATACGAACGAGGAAAGAAAAGTCAAATTCGAGTATGAAATGGCATGGATTGTTTTCCTTTCCTTTTCCTTTCGTTTTATTTTCCCCATCGCGTGGTTTTCTCCGGGTTCAGGGAGGTGGTCGGTGTTCGTGAGGCTGGATTTACACTTGGGGTCCAGTTGAAATTAAAATGTTCCAACATGGAAGCTTCTTTTTAACTCTCTCATCATCATGGACACTATGGATTTGTCTTGATACCAGCCTGCATGCCGAAGTTGGCGCAAGCAAGTTTCCATTCTCCTCGAATATTACTTTCCTTTTTTTTTTCTCTTTTTTTTCTCTCCTTTTTCTTTTGTTTGTCTTAAATCATGATGTCTCTTTTGACTGTTTCCTCATTGTGCCTTTGAACTGGTGATGTCCTGATTCCGTGATTCTCCATGTTGCTTTTGCATGTGTAGGTGAAGCCGTCTGACAACTTGTAGCTGGTCTTGATGATAAGTTGATGAATCCAACCCAACTAAGTTGGGTATCATAACCCAAGTCTCGCCGAATAGTCCTTCTCAGATCTCACATGCTCACCATCGGCAGTTAACACACGAGCACGCCCTTAGACCCTTGCTATCTTCCACCGACGACCATATTGCAGGCTCTCGTCTGTTTTGTTTGTTTACCATTCTATCATGGATAAGAAGGTCCCCCAGTTCTTGACCTCTACTCGAACCGTAGACCAAACCAGCCTGGATTGAGTTCGTCCAGAGCATCGCTTCCCATTAGGGTTGACTGTTTCACCAAAGCAGCAACGACAAGCACGTACAGGTTTGACTATTGCCGTCCTTGATAAGTCCAGAGGAAGGAGGAATCATTTGAACTGACACGTCAACTCTCATTGAACTTGGCAGACAGGCCAATCGCCCTTCGATCCATTTTTGCCTCTATCCGCCCGTTATCAAGACGAAAACAGTTACAGGATGGAGCAAATCATCTGGTTTCTCTACTTTCTTCTCATGGCGACGCTGTTCACCATCTTGGCTGAGATTTACTGCGCCATCTCGACGGTACGTTCCCATCCATCCTGGGGATGTTTACAAGTTTCATCGTTTCCTCCCTCCCCTTCTCCTTCTGTTTTTGCCCCTTTCCGTACAATTGCTCTATTGGAAAGAAAGTCTGGCTAACACGGGGAATGGTGATGGTCTTGGCGTCACAGCGACGAGAGAACCACGTCTACTCGATCAAGGGGGAGAGTCGATTCGGAACTACCTGGATTCACATCAAGTGCCAATGCCACCTTGACGGCAACACCGAGGCCGTCCACACGCGGTACGTCGTTCGACAGGACCGTCTTTCGGCGTGGGTTTATGATGAGGAGAGTGGTACCTACGTCGAGATGCCCAACGTTCAGGGTTACTGAGCGAGCAGATGGATTGACTGCCTCTGGGTGGTTATATATGGCGTACGATGGAATGCTATGACATTTTTTGGGGGGGGAACTGGGTCCTATTATACCGATAGGGAGTCCTGAAGTCTGGTTTGATTTTATTTCATGAGGATTTTTTGAGAGGTCATGGACGCTATGGCACCAGTCGTATAGTTAAAGGAACAACTCTCCTTTCTCAACTGGTGTCTTCAGACTGGTTTGGTTTTGTGCTTGAGATTTGCAAATATTGGTGAATTTTCCATCCTATCTCGACGCATGCTCAGCACATCTCTCGACTACATACCCACCCGAGGCATCTCGAGGTATCTTGAGGTTCTCCAAACCATACATCACCCACTTTATTTGTATTAATCCTTCTCTAGCTCACATTTGCTCTCTCTAGGCATCCTCCTTCCGTACGGCGTAGTACACACGACAGAACCCTTTATACCCTATCACAGAGACCACGGATGAGGTAGGGGCCGAAGATATCTCGAAGACTGACTCGAATGACCTGGGTAAATAATCCTGTTAACCTTAAGAGGATGTGTCACGTCTTTTGGCCTCCTCCAATTCCGCAATTTTTCTTTTATATCCCCTAATATCCCGTTAATCCTCTTGTCAGCCACACTTGAGTCACTCTACATACCTTCGTTCTGGGGCTGGTTTCGATCTCGCATTGCCTTTTGCTCTATATAATCCGGCCCCTTCTTCAAGGGCATGTGTTGTGGACCTGATTTTGCTCTTGCCCTGAATCGTCACCTGGTTAAACATTGATCTCAGGCCATTTCCGGCACAAGATCAGGCTCACTTATGTCGTTGGAGTTTTCTTGTGGTCTTCTCGTCCGGGAAATTAACTCCCCAGGCCGAGGTGAGATCTCTATGCCTCCGTCATCAGGCTGTGGAGAGTGTCTTGGAAGGCGGGGTGTGCTTCTCTCGTTGGAAGTCGAGTCAAGGGTTGGCAACAGTGCCTTGGCAATAGTTTGGGGGCGTTCGCTTCTCTCGATTGAAGTCGAGGCAAGGAATGGCTGAAGATCCCAAACGATGGTTGAGGACCTTCTTGGAGTTTGAAAGCTTGAGTGCTTCTCTCGATGGAAGTTGAGGAAAGTTGGGGAATGAAGAAGGGGCGAAGAGGATTGTCTATCTGGTTTGTAGCTCGACAATAGCAGATATACTTGATGCTGCCCCCCCTTCCCCTTCCTGTCCCATGTCTATGAGGGACTCCTTCTGTATTGCCTACTACGTCTAAGTTTACTTACTCACTTACAACTGCGCTTTTGTAAGGGAAGCCTCAGCTATAGCAAGGCTGACTCCAAGGAAAGAGCTCTCCAAATGTAGGTTCAAGTGGCAGCTACAGCCTGCCTTCAATAGGGCCCTTCCCATTTTCACTTCTCCTTTGGCTAGATTCAGCAACTTTGCCTTCCACATCTGAAAGAAGCATTTCATCATAAATGCCTCTCAAAATGAACTCTTCTTCTAAACATTCAAAGACTAAAGGAGCTGAAGGCAGCTCTTCTTGTTGCCTCGAGGAAGGATGTCATGTATTGCTTGTACATATGGACCCTCACCATCACATCGAGTCTAGCATCAGCCTCGGCGAGCCAAGTTCGATGAGGTGACACGGTACAAAATACAAGATACAAAAATACAAGAATACAAAATAAAATGCGGGGGAGGGGCAACCCACAACCAGACAAAACCCAGCAGCAGCAGCCCACATCTCCAAGTCCGACATCGGGCCAGTCGCATTTCTCGGATTTCACACCACAACCATGCGATGTCATCGAGAGGGAGCGTACAGGTCGTTTTTAAAAAATATACAAGTAATATTAAAAAATAATAATAAATAACAACGGGAATAAGCTGACCCGAGCCATCGGTCGTCCTTTCAATTGCTCTTTCGGGACACTCGGGCGAGGTGAGCTGAAGCTTTCTGTTGATTCCCGTCGTGCCTTCGGGTCCTTATGATACTCGCCTGCTCCCAAGCTGAAGTCCGAACTACAACTTTCTCCACCCTCGACCTCGACCTTGACTCAACCCGGAACCTAACCCCGACATATCAATTCACCTCCTCTTTCTCTCTCTGTCCAATATAACCTACCTCTTCCTCCTCCCGTTCCCATCAGCTCCTCTGAAGAATTCAGACACAGCCCTCCTCGAAAATGGCCGCTTTCCCTCCTCCCGCTACTACCAGCATCGACTGGGCCAACGTTGGCTTCAAGATCCGTGAAGGTAAACCCCAGCCCAAGTCCCAACCCCATCCACCTCTCCCGTCTTCCAACCCAACCAACTCAGTAAACCCTCCTCTGACTCACCCGTCCCTTCACCAGTCAACGGCCACATCGAATCCCACTGGTCCAAGACAACCGGCCAATGGACACCCCCCAAATTCGTCCGCAACCCTTTCATCCGCATCCACGGTATGTCGCCGGCCCTCAACTACGGCCAGCAAGCCTACGAGGGTCTCAAAGCCTTCCGGACCCCTGGCGACGCCGCCATCCAGATCTTCCGCCCCAATCGCAACGCCCTGCGCATGCAGCACTCTGCCGCCGTAGCATCCATGCCCGCCGTTCCGGAAGACCTCTTCGTGGCCTCCTGCCGAGCCGCTGTGGCTCTCAACGCGGAGTTCGTCCCGCCCCATGAGACCGGCGCGGCTATGTACGTTCGTCCTCAGATTTACGGCTCGAGCGCCCAGCTGGGCCTGAACCCGCCTGATGAGTACATGTTTTGCGTCTATGTCGTGCCGACGGGCGTTTACCATGGAGTTCATCCCGTCAAGTGTTTGATCTTAGATGAGTTTGATAGGGCGGCGCCGAATGGAACAGGTAATGCAAAGGTTGGGGGCAATTATGCGCCTGTGTTGAGGTGGACAGACAAGGCGAGGGATGAGGGGTATAATATTACCTTGCACTTGGATAGTGCCAAGCATGATGAGGTGGATGAGTTTAGTACAAGCGGCTTCGTTGGCGCTCTGGTCGATGACGACAAGGTCACGATTGTTGTACCGGATTCCAAGGCTGTTATTGATAGTGTTACGAGCGATAGCGTGCAGCAGATTGCTCGTAGCTTGGGCTGGAGCGTGGAGAAGCGAGCGGTAAGTACATATCTATCCCATCTTGCTTCTCGGGACGATCTTTGAATTGTTCTTTTCTAACAAGCCCTTTCCTGGCGCTCTCCATAGATCAAGTACGCCGAACTCCCCTCCTTCTCCGAAGTCATGGCCGCCGGAACCGCCGCCGGCCTCGTCCCCATTCGATCCATCACCCGCAACGTCCCCGCCTCCAACCCCCTCTCCCTCGCCTCCACCGTCAAGAGCCACGAGCGTCTTTCCCTTGCCGACGGCGCCGAGACCGTCACTTATATCCCCGACAGCCAGGAGGATGCCGGACCTATTTGCTTGAAGCTTTTGGGTCAGCTTAAGGGTATTCAGGTTGGTAAGGTCGAGGATAAGTTTGGGTGGTGTTTCGAGGTTAGGGAGGCGGATGGTAACGTTGAGAAGGAGTAAGATTGGGAATGAAAAGGGGGAGATAGAAAATGGGAATGAAAAGGGGGAGATAGAAAAAGAAGACGAAAAAGAGAAGAGAGGAGAAAATGGTGAGAGGAGGTTTGGGTGTATATAGATCAGGGTTCTTTGTGTCATTCTCCTTTTAGGATACCTTTGTGCTAGAGACAAAAGGTACATGAAAAAAGAATCAAGAACGTTTACACTATCTACAATGGTTGGTTATCTTGGGACCGAGTAATTTGGCAATTTTCGTTTCAATTGTGGCTATCTAGTATAGAGTATAATCATGCTCGTTGTCCGTATCCCAAACCCATCAAACGGATACCAAGAAACGCCAAACTGGGAAACCAGAGATACTTATACAAGCTCATCTAAAGAAATCCAAAAAAGAAAAGCACCCGCCCCTACCCCAACGCATCAATCAATGTCCATTCATCGTCCTAAAAGGTTAAGCCTATGCCTGCTTTCGCGCTTAGACTCGGGCTTCGGAGGCGAGTGTCCCTGGTACGAAGATCGAGGCGTATCGGCGTATCTGTCGTCGTCGTCGGCCTTAGGAGGCCTGGGAGGCGGGGGAGGCGCCGACACGGGAGCCTGAGGAGTGGCGTTGTGGTCTCCAGAGGTGGAGTAGTAGTTCTGGGCCCACTCGGAGGACATGCGCTGAGAATCAGCGCGGGAGAGGTTCTGTCCTCTTGTCTGGATGGGAGGCTGCTGTTGCTGTGACTGCTGCGACGGCGGTCTCTGCTGTTCCTGTTGCTGTTGCTGATACTGTTGCGCCTGGGGTTGCTGCTGCTGCTGCTGCTGCGAATAGTTTCCATTCACCTGCCTCGAATCAAGCGCATACCCCCTCGGCTCCCTCTGCAACGGCACACTCTCCTGAGCCCTCGCCTTCTGATACGCCGCAGCTGCAGCCGCAGCCGCCGCCGCCGACGACGTATTAGAAAACCTCCGCGTATCCTCCTCCTCATCGGACTCCTGGCCCTCGTCCTCTAGATTCCCGTCGAACCCGCGAAGCTCGCTGCGCATGGCAAGGCTGGCGCAGAGGCTCTTTGCCTCCTCGATGGCCTTCTTCTGCTCCCTAAGAGCGAGGCGCCGGTCGCGCGTCAGCTTGTCCTCGGCCGCTATGCCCTCCACCACTTGGTTTTCCATCTTGAGGATTTGGAGGGGGTTGAAGAGGCGGAGCATGCCGAGGAGGAGGTGGCGTTCGACGACCTGGGTGATTACGTTGCGGATGAAGATGCGGGCGGTGAGCTGTGATTTGATTCATGTTAGTTTATATCCTTGCAAATATTAAAACAAAGTTAGATATAGGTAGAAGTCAACTCACATCGTAGTAGATCAACATCTTTTCGAGAACTTCTTCAGCCTCGGAGTAGGTGGAGCCATTCTCAGCAGCCTTCACACGCCAAGCTCGAAGCCTCTCCTCATACTCAGGATCAAAAGGCTGAACCTCAAGCTCCATATCATCAATGAGCCTAACAAGCTCCTTATCCGCAAACTGCACCAGCTCGCCCATGTTCGGTTCCAAAAAGTGCGCACGCAGAGGATCCCGCATACGCATCGGCCACACGTACTCGATCACCTCGGCGAGGAACTCGTTGCAGATGACCCCGACGTTATCCTTGTACTCCTGCGCAAGAACGGGCCAATTCTCCGAGTAATCCTGGAACAGGATGTACGGAGCGCGGGGGTTCGAGTCCATAGGCAACTCGGTACCTCTAATCTGCCTCAGCAGCGGCTCGACCTCCCTCTTAGCAAAGTCCGCCTTGGAGCGGTTCCCCATCATTCCGCTGGGCAGGATAGGTTGCTCGGACTCCGAGAAGCCGACTTTCCTTCCGGAATCCCTGAAGCGTTTCGAAAACCGCTCGCTCTCCTCGCGAACGCGAGCTCGGAGCTTCTGCCCGGGGGTGCCCTTGCGCGTGGCAGCCTTGGGGAAGAACTTCTCGCCGGGTGGGTTCTTGTAGTTACCGTTGACGGAGGCCGTGACGAGGTTGTTGCACGCCGAGAATAACTCGCCCATCTGGAAGCGCATTTCCTCGACGGTGTCCTTACCGACACCGAGGGCCTTGAGCTCAGCTTCGCAGCGCGCGTGGGCGTCCTGGATCTGTTTCCGGAGAGTGTTGACGTGGCGACCGATGTGTCTTTGGAGCTGGATGCTCAGTTTCTGGCGGAGGGGACCGACGCCGCACATGTTTGGCGGGAGGGTACTCCATTTCCCCGCGCTGAAGAAGGCGTCTTCTCGCATCTTGCGTTGGTCGGGCGTGGGCCATTCTTCGCCGGGGCTGGGGGGTCCCGGGTTCAGAAGGACGTACCAGCCGAGCTTGAAGTGGTTCTCTTTGTCTTTGTTGGTGACGAGGCCGATGAACTTATCCTCGAGACCAATCTTCTCGGTGAGATCCGGCTTCGTGAGCACGCCGATCGTGCGGGACCCGGAGGGGTCGAACTGGCGGGCCTTTTGGAGAATGGGCGCCTGGACGTAGTCGTTGTTTCCTCCGATGACGGCAAGAATGACGGTCCGCGAGCTCTTCATGTACCTATCAGAGAGGGCCTCGATCGTCTGGATATCGGCCTCCGACTGGTCACGATTGGCAACGCGGACAAGACCGGGAAGGTCAACGAGCGTAAGGAGCGGCATATCGGGGCCCCGCTTATCAACGACGAGGATATCCCTAGCAGCGAACCTCCCAGGAATATTCCGCGGCGCAACGAGCTCCGCAGCATCCCGCATCATGGCATCGAAGGGCGTATTCTGGTTAACGGTGCCACCAAACTGCTTGAGCCGCTGCTGCTCGTTATATGGCCTATTCTTATCAGGTATGATCGACACGCTGAGCATCTCGTCCTTGGCCCTCCTCATGCGAATCTCCGTAGCGAACCTCGTACAGGCGCCGGCATCGCGGGGGAACGGGGTGCCGGTGAGGGCCTCGAGCACGGAACTCTTGCCGGCCGACTGGTCGCCGACGACGACGATCTGCGGAAGCTTGACATTGTCGAGCTGTGCGAACTGGAGCTTGTCGACGAGGTCGAGGAGGCCGCGCTGCTCGTCGGCGAGCCCTGTTGTGTTGAGCGCGGAATCGAGTGTTTGTCTCATGATGTTTGTCTCTTGGGGTCTGACAAACAGAAATCCCATAACCTATAGGTTACGAGAGAGAGAGAGAGAGGGATGAAGGGAGGGGAAAAGTGATGGAAGATTTATATATTTCTGTTTGCTAAGTAAAGCAATAAACTAAACAGGACAAAGCCTGGCGGTGGTCATCTTGTATTTATACACCGCAAGCGTCTATTGATCTGCGTGACGCAACTCGCCCTTGCACCAGTTCGCTCGCCTCGCCACTGTTTGCCGGATCCGCCGTGGTACAGGTACCCAGCTTGGCAATGCCCGGTGAAGTGGAGGGAGCTCTCCCCATTTGTTGGGGCGAACACTGCGCAATTGTGCTGCCTTGCGTCCAATATTTTCATGCTTCTAGAAACCTCTTGCTAAAATTGCACAGCCTGTCAAGAGGGGCGTAGACGTCTAGTAAGTTTTTCTTCCTGAATCGTTACATGCCCTTCGAAGCATGTCTGCGCGGTGAAGGGGGTCTGGGGGATTTAAGGTTCTCGGCTGCCTCAAGAAAGTGACGTGTGGGCGTTACGTATGATGCGTGGTGGTTGGCGTATCTCTTCGCGTTCTCCGTCTTGGGGATGCGTACGCTTTTCCCCGAAAGTCTTGGCAAAATTGACTTTGAGGGAACCGAACTGGGATGTGGACACCTGAGGCCATTAGAGTGCTGCGCCACAGTATCCCGCCACATTGGAGTTGGATAATCACATGCAAAAAGCTAGCTGATTATGTAACATGATGTATTCGCATTCCAATCCAAGTCTGGATCAATATTGCTTCATGTTGGGGACTTTACTCGCTCAGAAATCTGAACCGGGATGGATACCCTCGGGCATCAAGTATAAAAATACAACTACAAAGTGACCGCAGTATCGAGCTATTGCATGCCTCTCGCATCTCGCCACGTGACTTTTAGACACGAACTTCAGATAAATCCTCACCATCGCATGACTATTTGGTGCATGAGCTGAGACGAGCAGGCTCGCTGAGTAGGGCTAGTACCACACCGAAACATTCCAACTGGACTCGCAAGATAAAGCCTCTAGAGCCTCTAGAGACGAGCTGGGCCTCCAGGCAATTGATCCAGGGAACCCCGTTCCGATCCTGGCGCCCGGGGTGCGGCTGTTACCACCTGCAGTGTTCCGAGGCAGGGGCAGGACGCTTATCAACAACTCCAACTCCCTAGGTTCCATGCTGCTGGACACTATGGACCACGGACAGAGGCAAACCTTGAGCGGTTTACCCCAGGAAAACCTGTTGAGCTCTACAAGCTACCGGAGAGAGGGATATTTGTGGAAGGTAACTTTCACGCCAACCAGCAAGTCGCTCCCAGGTTCTACCGTCCCACCAGTGGGAAGCCGGGTTGAGAGAAACCACTTTCTTTAAGCGCTTTCCGCCTGTCTTGTATCGAATCGTTAGCGCCTCGCCCATAGAGTGACATAAACAAGATCGGTCAAGACAGAAAAGGCAAAATGCCCAACAGATATCAGAGTAACTATGACATAAAAAAGATAAGATCATGCAGAGCAATGCTCTGTCAGATAACATCTAGCGTAAAAAGGAGACTCATCATGCAAGCGTGAAATTGAAACAACAGTGCAGAAAGAAAAGACAGAACTCACTGTGTAATTTCAGCTTTGTTTTCAGATGAAACAGCACACGTCGCGTTGGATGACGAGTTAGCATTTCCCGTCATGCCAGTACCGTATCCCAAGGCATCATGGTATTGAGACGCGAATCCCAGGAATGCTGTCAGTGTGGGTTCCGGATGAGATCGATTGAATTCGAACCAAAAAAGATGAACCGAGTAAAAAACGCCCGCTAGCAGCCCAGAAAGAGCAATTCATTACACATCTCGCCTTCCCTCGCCTTGACCGGTGATTTGGCCAATTGCACCCAAAACGCCATCAACAACGGCCTTGACGAGTCCCTGCCTCCGGCCCCTGACGTCTCCGCCAATACGAGGTTCCGAGGAGCCCATGGTAGGCAGGACATTGTCGTTCGCGGACAAGCTCACGAAAAGGGAGAACGGCACGAGCCAGACGCAGATTCCGAAAAAGGATGCAATCTGTGTGAAGCTGGGAACATCGGGACGGTCATAGTACGACGTCATGTTACGGTAGGATTCCTTCTGGAGGGCAGAGAAGTGTCGGAACCAGACATAATGGTTAAGCATCACGAGACCTAGGGATAGTAGTTAGCATGGTTGGCTTTCCAAGACAGTTGATCAATAGCGAGGACATACAACAAGAGGCAATAAATAGAGGGTCCGTCAGTTGGACAAAAGGGAATCTCCTCATGTTTCCAAGGTAGATGACATGAGAGAAGATGCTCAGCAGCGTAAGGCCAAACGGCAATCTGTCCACGGCCCAGGCCAAGAACAACAATCCAATGACGAAATAGATTACTCGAAGGAGAAAGCGTTTCGCTAGAACGGTGTGTTCCTCGACGATTTCCGAAAGGTAGTAGAGGCCAGATGCTAAACGGACCAGCGTTAGTCGACGGCCTTCTTAGCTAGACCAAACACACGCGAAAGATTTTAGTTCACTCACCAATTGCTAACGTCAGAAAGCAGAAACCCAGGAACGAGCCCAGGTATCCGACTAAAAGCATAATAAACATCATGATGGGCGTACTAGAGCTTGCCACAACATGAGGCGGAAAACTCAAGCTGGATGGACGCGATGCGTGTGGAAAGGTGGAAACCACACGAGGTTGGTTTTGGACACCTTTGAAGTTTTGCAAATTGATGGACAGGGGAAAGAAGCTTCTTGTGTGGTGCGAAGCTGGAGCTTCTATCGGCTAAACTTCGCTACAAAATGAGCCTTTAGCCGCATTTACTCCCGATAAGATAAGCGAACGAGAGACCTTGTCGATTGCTACGTCAATTTCTGCCCCACCAAAAAATCGAGGAATCCCACGGAAATTTCCTTGCTCACCGAATCATCTTGGGCGTATTCGGGAAGTTGAGAAAAAGAGTGCTAGGGTAAATAAAAGGAAAAAAATCCTTACGAAATAAATAGAGAAATCTAAGCGTCAAGATGTCTCGGCCCGAGGATACCCTGTAAGTCAATTGTCCAGCTTGGCCATTGGGTCTCTTCGCACCGTCGACTAACAGATCTTTTCAGCGCCGCCGATATTCACTACGATGACACGGAGGCGCGAAAATACACCACATCCTCCCGGATACAGAATATCCAGGCCTCAATGACCCGCAGGGCGCTCGAACTCCTCGACCTAAAGAAACCTTCATTTATCCTCGACGTAGGTTGCGGAAGTGGTTTGTCGGGAGAGATATTATCGTCAGTCGAGCCCGACGACGGCGGTCCTCACACATGGGTCGGCATGGACATTTCGCCGGCGATGCTTGATACCGCCCTTCAGAGGGACGTCGAGGGAGACTTGATGCTTGCGGATATCGGCCAGGGGATCCCGTTCAGACCGGGTACCTTTGACGCGGCTATTAGCATTTCTGCCATTCAATGGCTCTGCAACGCCGAAAGTAGCGACACCTCGCCTGCGGGCCGCCTCACTCGATTCTTCAACGGACTGTATGCGTCTATACGGAGAGGTGGTAGGGCGGTTTGCCAATTCTACCCCAAAAACGATACGCAAAGAGATATGATTACCCAGGCGGCGATAAGGGCCGGCTTTGGCGCCGGTCTTCTCGAGGACGATCCCGGAACGAAGAACGTCAAGCTTTATCTGGTTTTGACGGTGGGCGGTACCTCCGATGAAGGTGTTGGAGGAGACATCACCAACGTTGTTCAGGGTATGGATGGCGTCGACGTCATGGACATCAGGAGGAAAGCCAAGAGCGGTAAGGGCGAGATCAAGAAGGGTAGTAGGGCCTGGATTGCGAAAAAGAAGGAACAAATGGAGCGCAAGGGGAAAATTGTCAAGCACAACTCCAAGTACACCGGACGAAAGAGACGTGTGGCTTTCTAGCTTCGTCTTCTCTTTTCTCTCCGTGTTTGAGGGTTATGCCTTTGATTACGCGTTATGAAACATTTCACGGCGTTTATGGGGTTCGGAAAATATATATCTCGATGAGGTCCATTGCGGCACACTGTTCTTTTCTTTTTTTTTTCAATACAATAGACAATCTGCGATACCCAAGCCAGCATCTTCAAATCCAAACTCATGATGTACTTACCATTCTTCATCCTCACCGAGGCCGGCAGCCTTGCCTGCGGTAGCCTCTTTATGAATGGTGTACTCGCCCGAATACACTGGGACACCATCTTCACCCAGGGCCACCGGCATCGAGCAGACACTTACCTTAAGCCTCGGTACTTGATCAACCGGATACTCGGTCCCATCAAACAGCTTCACTCTCCAGTGGAGATCCTTCTTCAAATGCGGAACCACATCCTTGGGCTCAAGGCTCTGCAACTTGCCCGCGGCGATATCCTGAAGCAATGCAGAGGTGAGAGGTACAGCCCCGGCGATCATGAGATCGTTCTCGAGATCCTCCTGACACTTGCCGCACTGGGTGTCCAAGTTGCGGCCGAGCATCGTGACACGGCCGACCGTGTTGTACTCGGCGTTGCCTGCCCAGTCAGCCGGGCTGGGGCTAAAATCACCGAGGAAGACGATGACGCGGAAGGTTTGGCCGAGGCCGTGCTTGAGTGTGCGGATGTTGACGACCCAGTCGGTGTAACGGCCTTCGGGGCAAAGACGCTTCAAGCTATCGGGGATCGGGGCTGATGATGTTCGTTAGACCTCTTTGCTTAACGGAATTATACGGGGGAGTGTGCGTGTTTTCTTACCTGAAAGATCGCCCTCTTGGATCGGATTCTCGGGAGGCTTCAAGCTCTCGCCGCTTGTCTCCGGATTAGCATCTGGGTTCTTCTTCGTCTCATCTCCTACCGGCTTCTGCTCCTGCGGCGGTTCCCTTGCCGCAGCTAACTTGACACCAGCTGCCAGGGATCTCACTGGTAGCAGGGTAGTTGGGGCGGCGGCAAGAGACTCAAGGGTAGGTCTATCCGCAGCGGCGTCCTTCGGAGCAATTGTCTGCGCAAAATTCAGGAACGGGTTACTGCCATACAGACGGGCGATCGTCTGACGCAGCGCCCTTTGGTAGGCCTCCACGCTAGAGTACTGCCAGCGCTGCGTCTCAGGATAGGCATACCCAAACGTCGTCGTGCTCTTAACCCTATCCGAAGTCCAGAACCTGGTACCGGTCCCATCCCAGAACGGAGTAAGCGGCGATTTAGCATCCTCGGTAGAGCCCCGCCTTACGGTGAAATTAGTGAACGGCGCAGGCCGAGGGCTCATGAACTCATCCTGGTTAAGGTCCTGCCACATGGCCCAGATCCTGTCGACATTGCTGTGATGCAGCCAGAAAACAGGATCCATGGCAGAGACGTCGAGGGCGCCCATGTGGCCGCCACTGCCGCCCGTGCGTCCGTGGATGTCGTCGTGGACGCTCTCGAGACTGGTGGTGGCGCGAACGCGGCTTCCTTGGCGCCAGGTGCTGTTGGAGAAATCGTCATAGTCGGTGAATGAGAGGAGGAGAAGCGAAAGTTCCTGTCGCAGGGAGGCGGATTCGTTGTCTAGTTCTTGTTCGATGACTTCGTTGTGGGAATTGTTCCTTGAGTCTGGATGACGGAGTGTTTGGAGGCGAGTTGCCCACTAAGTGAAAGAGATTTTGTTCAAGTCAGAATTGGTTTTGCCAGCCACAAAAGAGTGGAGAGGAACTTACACGACCAGTAAGGTCACCTCGATCGGGCTGGACCTGTCCAATGTTGAACGAGTAGAGAGGATTGTCAATGGTCTTTCGGCGTCCATCGATATCCACAATGATAATACGCGACTTTCCAATGGAATCAGGGAAAGAAGGAGCTGGCTCTCTGACTCGGGCGGCCCAGTCGAAGAACGGAAGGCGAAGTTGCTTTGCGGCCTCAACGTAGCGGCTTCGCACGTTTTCTGGATATCGTGCTGCTATGCTTTGAGCAGCGGCATAGAGTGCTTGCTAAACGGATGGTTAAGAAAATGCTTCTTACAGTCGACTATCAAATAGAAGAGCTGGGTAAGTACCTCGAAGAGAACCAGGTAGGGCCTGTGCCAAGTGAGGAAGAGGATCGAAGAGTGCGTGCAGTACCCTCCGAAGTCGAAATTCGAAAGTCCTCTGGCATTATTCCATACCTTGTACGGCATGCCATGGATTCCTACAAACACGGGGTCCGTTAGTACTCCTATCCTAGATCTCGACCTAGCCTGGATGGCATACCAGCAATTTGATAGTAAGACGTGGGGTCGGTCTTGTCCTTGGCCTGGAGAGCTTTGAAAGCCAGAATGAACAGACTGAACTGTTCAGGAAAGTTGGCCTCGAGATCTCTGATCTCACGCCGCAAGGGAAGAGATCCTATCAAGGTGTGTTAGAGAGCTATTCAAAAAGACCTTGGTGAAAACTTACCGTCGGCGCCGGGCGTGACCTGCGCACCAACAACTCGAATATTGCCTTGAGAACTCATGGTTTCTACGAAGAAATGTGATCACTTGGTTATAGAAGCTAGCTGTAGATATTTCGAAGCCGAACGTGAATCGATGCGAACGTCTACGGCCTTATATATTTTGGGGCCCTAGGTGAGATCTTCCCCGAGCACCCTTACAGCCCAGCTGGAGATGTCATTCATCCCTCATCCATTCTTCTCTAACCAACCGTCCCTGCACCCCCGCAGTTAAATCCCCCGTCTTCGTCGCCTCCCTGCCTTACACACCGCATCTCCTATTAGCTGAAGATGCACCAATATATCAGCCGTGGCGTCGCTGGCCCCTCCGTAATCCCGTTTACCCCTCTCATCTCCAACCTCCCATTCGATCGTCGCACAGCACCTGCCAAGCAAATCATCTCGTCACAGATCGATTCCCACTCTTCACGTCACTCGAAAGCTGGGTTGCCAAGAGGCTGAAGAACGAGCTGGGTCTGACGCGTTGAGGAACCCCGCATCAAAAAGCAAACGTCAGAACCTAAGCGACCTGGGCTCATGCAGGGTCATCTTAATAGAGGCGAGAAAGAGACGAAAATCTGACACATTTGGATATTGGTGGTAAGACGCTGGGGGAGCGGTACCCGCCACACCCATTCTCACTTTTTCTGTCAGACTTTTCCTTTGTTTGTGCTTGATGCTTGTTACGCATGAGGACCAACCAGCTGCTTGGGTTGGGATGTTCTGGGCATTTTAAGGCTGACTTGGGCTTCGGCGCTCAACATATGCATGGTGTATGTACGAATTGGATGCCGCGGGTGACCTTGAATTAGTTTCATTCAGACTATCTCTGGCCTCTGGACTTCCCATGCGTCGAGAATGAGGTCTTGGATTTGGTGATGCGACTGATTCTTGATTTGCTTTCCAATTCCGCTCGTCAGCTAGGACGGATTCCCTATCGACTTCAATCAAGGTCTACACGAAGCCATGCCAGTCGGTGTAGGAATAAATTCTGGAAAATATTCAAGAAGAATCTTATGATTAAGTTCCGAATCCAAAGTGAAGGGGTAAATGGATCGAAGATCCCCTTCCTAGATTCAGGGCACACTCTGCTGCCGAGGTTTCATATATGACAGTGGAAGAAGACTTGCCAGAGACGTTGACCTCCCCTAAGATGAGAGACCTTGCACCACATGCCTTTCCTTAATTCTGAACTACGCCATCCTCCGCAGAAAGCTCCTCGAGAATAGTATCTGTCGCCTTCTGGCTGATAATAAAAGTAGCCACAACAGGGAACACACCTGGAATGCGCGGGAACACCGAGGCATCAACAACTCTGAGACCGTCTACACCCCGGACTCGGAATTTTGAATCTAGCACCGCTGTCGGGTCGTCATCCGCGCCAATACGAACCGTAGAAGTAGGATGGTGACCGAACGTATGCGCGATGATCCACTCGTCATCCTCCGACTCGTCCGTGCAGTACCCATCTTCTGTGATTCCGGAGGGGCAGGGGGGTTCCAAAGGCTCGATTGGGCCCGCTGGGGCGGCAACGTTCGCATATACTCTGCGGACCCAAGCGATGCTATCCCTCATACCGCCAAGGTCGGTCTCACTGCCCTCGACATACAGATTAAAGTTGATATCCGGGGCGTCCAGGGGGTCGGCGGACTGCAGGCGGACATAGCCAGCTCGATTGGCGGGATGTTGCTTGACCATAGAGGTACTATAAACGCGAGGAACCTCCGAGGGCAGCTCGTTCGTCTGGTTCGATGGCCAGAAGCCACGGAAAACGCCACCAGAGTTGTGCATGAGGAACATATCACGCTCGTCGTACGTGGCATGGTCAGTCTGGATCATGATGAAACCGGGGTCTCCAAATCCAACAGTGCCGGAAGCCTGACCAACAACGGGCATCTCTTGGTTGTCCATAAGGGAAGTGCCAACGCCGGGCGCCTCGACGAGGACTGGGATGTCGAATTTCTCAAGCTGTTCCGGGTCACCAATACCGCTGAGCATGAGGATTTGAGGGGTATTGAAGGTTCCTCCTGAGACAATAACTTCTCGACGGGCAGTGGCTGTCCTCTTGGTGCCTTCAGAATCGGGGCCTCGCCGAGGGTCCGCTCCGTAGATGGCCTTGCCCTCTAGATACTCGACTCCAATCGCTTTAGGTTTCGCTTCCTCCTCCGATTCACTTGTCTCGAAAAGGACCTTGGTAGCAAGGGAATTGACAGACAGAGTCAAGGGGATACCTTCTTCAATGGATTCAAGGATATAGTGGCGAGAACTGTACCGCTGGCCGCTCGCTCGCTGGTGTCTCGGCAGGCCGTAAATGCCTTGAGTGGTGTCACGATCGGGATCGAGAGCATTGGGGTCGGAGGAAACGAGCTCGGGAACGTCAGCTGGATCAAGACCCAGCTCGGAGGCCATAGCTTCTGTGACTGGGTTCGCCGGGCCATCGCCTCCGCTACCTGGGGGACCGAATCCACTGGTCATCATGGTCTGGAACCAGCCATCAAAACCGTGGCCAGGGGTTCCCTCTGGGAGGTAGTTGTTCTTCTCAATACGCGTAAATATTTCTCGCATATTTTCAGCCCTGAGCACAGGTTAGTTGATTGATCGAAAGCAAACACTACTCTTCTCGAAGAGCTGGTTCACGGTTTCGACTCACTTCCAGGATTCGTCGCCAGTGACCTCAACGACATAGTTCCAATCGCTGTCCGTCGGAAGCCACGTCGCCATGGCGTTAATCATGGATGATCCTCCAACAGTGGCGCCTCTAGGGTAGTAGATGCCCAAAAATTCGGCTCCTTCTGGGGGGCTGTCCTTTCCAACCCAATACCTTCCCTCGATTGTCTTCCAGACGCCGTAGTCGTTTGCCTTGTTCTTCTCGTCATCTTCAAAATGCTTGACGAAGAAATCCCAGGTGATTTCCGGTGGATATTGGCTTGATCCTCCGGCGCTGGTGTCTCCCGCTTCGAGGAGAAGGACGGAGTGGCCGGCCTTGGCCAGGTTCACGGCTAGGGGGCCTCCTCCCGGGCCACTTCCAACAACTATGTAGTCGTATTCATCGGAAGTTTCCTGTCTCGCTGTAGGGGCCGCGAGGACAGCTCCTGCTGCGAGCAGAAAGGCGACGGTGATAACCTTGGCGTGCATGGTATCTCGTCCTCATCGATTCTGCCACATGAGATGAGCACTGGGCAGCGTCTTGCGGATCATCTAGAGCGGGGGGCGTTGAAATATATCAAATATATCAATAAGCTTAACAGCATATTGAGCCTAGCTTCGATGCTGCCTTAATCGTGTAAGTTGCCGTGTAATTGGATCACTCTATCAGTGACCTGCTTTAATATATTCTCTGTGGAGACAGCGGCTCCGAGGAGTTGAATCTAGATACAGCAGTAGCTGTATGCAACGTTTATTATTACACACGGGTCGGGATCTTTCCGACTATGATTATGCGCGGGAAGCAGATGATGTTCATTGGTGTTGGCCTGGTTAAATAGGTAAATGTCGCTCTCGAGCGGAGATCGGAGTTGACATCGTAATTCGAGTAAGCTCCCCGAACGAATATTCATCCGAGATTGCTGATTAGAGGAGGATTCCCGGGAATTCTAATACCTCCGTTTATCTAATTTCGGGGTATTGTCTTCACCGTTGTCAATAAAATTTATGCCGATCCGAATGCGATCAATCTTCGATACCGATCTTGGTTGTCCCCTGCCTGGGCATAGGGGACGATGGCTGCCTGAGCATCTTGAAATCCATCATCTACTTCGTTTAGCTACGCGATGCCTTGATGCAGGCGTGGTGAGATTTCTAAATTGGCACCATTTCATCGCTCCTTCTTTCGGGGGCCCATCTCCCTCTCACATGTCAACTGGTACTTCTTGGTAACAACAGGTGGGAAAGTGCAATGCCTCAACTTATTTTCTTTTGGAAAGTGCGGTGCTGTAACATCTAATAAGTGGCCTGAGAATCGGGGTGCTCTTTACACTTCCGCCTTCACTGAGGCTCGGTTCACATGCTTATACTTGCTCGGATGGAAGGAACACGCTCTCTGAAGAAATGCAGAGCGGCGCCATCTCACTTACAACAACTGGAAATCTGACTTCAATGTGGAAAAGTTGCCTGCCTCTAGTGAAAATTTCGAAATAGCATTCTAGATTTGTCCACGGGCGGTCAAGATGGATCCTAGGTTCTCTTCCTCATCGAGAAGTTGGGCGTCGTTGTCCTCGAATGTACCGAGATCTTCTGCGTCGAGCAGCGGGAATACGTCTCAATCTGCGGGCTTCTCTGTCTCTGGGTCGTATCCTTCTCTGTCCAGTGCTCGCTCTACAGATTCGACAAATTTTCGGAGCATGGGCGGCACGGCTCGCTCATCGAGTCGGCCCCGAACCCGCGCTTCTTCGGTTGCAAGGCCAAGTACTTCCTCAGGACGGAGATCACGGATGGCTTCGTCTCTTAGAGTCAGAGAATCCGAGGACATCATATGCGCCTTGAGCGAAGGCCGGGGGATTTCTCCTTCTGTTGGCATCTGCTTCATCAATATGTCCATGGGCGAGGTGATTTTAAGCCACATATGCGACAATCAGTTCTATGTCAGGACGGTTCACAAATTACAAGTATACGAGCCATCCCGGATCCTCATTCTAGCCACTGCTTGTCCGCCCTATCCAAAGTCTACCTTGTACTCTCTAGTCGAGGAGCACGTCGTGGGCCCCCAGCTCGTCCCAGTTGATCGACGATACTGGTCCGAGGCGGCTGGCCTGGAGTATATCCAGAATCTCGCTTTTAAAGAAGATGCCGAAGCTGTCAAGGTTGCCATTGAGGGCAACTTTTACACGACCTGTTCTTTCGCAGCTGTAAGTCTACTGAATATCTTAACCCCACGGTATTGGTGAGTAGATTCTGACTGGAAGCAGGTTATGGCGTACCTGGAAGGAGAATTCAGCATGAGGGTTCACCCACATTCTTTGCGGATTCGATACCAACCGTCGGAGGATACGATGATGATTGACATCTCAACCATCCAATCGCTCGAATTAATTCGCAACCTGAAAGATTTCAAGTCTAAAAGTTCTCTGTACGGCTTGCTTAATACCACATTGACACCTATGGGAGCCAGAATGTTGCGCAACAACATCGTCCAGCCGTCCACCCTGACGGAGCCCTTCTTGACCCCCAGGTATGACGCCGTCGAAGAGTTGATGGCAAACGAGGAAATGTTCAATTTGATCAGGAAAGGTGAGAATCTTTTAGCATCTGATAAAAAGTTTGGGGCGATACTGAAACTGATTCAGGGCTTTGTGGTTTCTCGGACATCGAGAGAATCTTGACCAAGGCAAGTCAAACTCAGAGATCCTCGTCGTGGGCTGGGCAAGCTAACCTCACCGTAGCTCATCATTGTCCCAACGAAACCGTCAATTCATGAATCGGAACAGGCAATTAACAACGTGCTTATGATTAAGAAGTTTCTCGAACTTGTTTCTGGGCTTTATGAGGCCTTAGCCCCCGCTAAGAGCGCCCTCCTTTCAAAAATTCGAGATCTTTGCTGTCCGGAAATTATAAACCCCCCATTTACCCTCATCATGGACACGATCCAGGCCGATGTGACGTACGTGAAGAACCCTCTCGATCTGCGTAACCAGAGGACATTTGCAGTCAAGGTATTTATTTCCTCATGTCCGTGGACATTGCGCAAAGTTGTTAACGGTGGTTTAGCCTGGCACGAACGGGATGCTTGACGTTGCCAGGCAGACATACCAGGAAGGATCTCAAGACGTATGGACTCTTGTGGAGAGTTTACAAAGTGAGTGGTTTAGCTTTCTTCTGTCTTACCTCCTTTTAACTATTTCTCCTCCTAGATTCCCTTCAGCTTGATATCACTCTCAAATTCGACGGCAGCCGACTGTTTTACCTTAGGTTGAAGTCAATTGATTTTGCCAGCAGACCAGTTCCTGAAATCTTTGTAAATCAGATTCGGAGAAAGGGTGCTATCGAGTGTCAAACAATGGACCTCAAGAAGTTGAACCAACGGATCTCCGATTCTGCGACGGAGGCTATCCTCCAGAGTGACAAGGTGATACAAGAGCTAATTGATAGCCTCCGAGTTCAGGTGCCACACCTTTTTAGAGTGTGCGAATCGGTGGCCCTCCTGGATATGATCGCTTCTTTCACGCAGTTAGCGACGCTGAAAGGGTACTCGCGGCCAGACATTACTGGGACCTTGGCATTGAAGTCAGCGAGGCACCCTCTTCTGGATGCGGTAAGACTCTGCCTGACACACAGAATTGACAGTCTGATTCTCTAACACATAACTTCGCAGAATGTTTCTGAGGTATTCGTGCCGAACGACTATTACGCCACCGAGCAATACCGCTTTCAGATCGTAACGGGTCCTAACATGAGTGGCAAAAGCACTTACATACGATCGGTTGCGCTGCTCCAAATCATGGCCCAGATCGGCAGTTTCGTGCCGGCGGATTACGCTGCCTTTGGAATTGTCGATAAAATCTTTGCAAGAGTGACAACGGATGACAGCATCGAATCGAACCTGTCAAGCTTTTCGTTAGAAATGCGAGAAATGGCTTTCATTTTGAGGTCAGTGGTGTCAACCCTAGAAGGTGAAACTGAGCGATGTGCTAACATCGAACTCAGAAACGTGGACAGCCAAAGTATGGCAATCATCGATGAACTCGGGCGTGGAACAAGTACCAGAGATGGTTTAGCCATCGCGCTTGCCATATCAGAGGCTCTGTTGGAAAGCAATTGTATGGTTTGGTTTGCTACGCATTTTGTCAATCTCGGTACGTTCACGCCTACCTTCCTTCCATTGGATGGGCTAGACGCTTACTAGTTGCCGCCTAGCGGAGGGACTCGCCGACAGACCTGGAGTCATGAATCTCCACCTCGCCACACAGACATCCATTGCGGGCAACAAAATGCCCCAGATGTCGATGTTGTACAAGGTGGCAACGGGAACTGTCAAGGAGAGGGGCTACGGAATCGCACTTGCGAGGGCGATTGGCCTCCCCGAGGATCTGGTCAACGACGCCGAGAGGATTTCGAAAGCGTTGTCAGAGAAACGGCAGGCGAAGCAGCAAAATTCCGAATACAACAAGGTCCTGCGACGAAGAAAGCTTGTCCTAAACCTCCAGGAGACACTGCGTCACGTAGTGGAGTCGGACATGGACGAGAAGGCCTTCAAAAGCTTCCTGATCCGCCTTCGCGCAGAATTTATTACGAAAATGTCAGAGATAGACGGAGAAGACGTTGAAATGTCTCACTCTGAGATCTGTGAGAATGCTTCCGACGAGCAAGTTCCGGTCGATGAAAAAGAAGATAAGGATATTGAGGTTGAAAATGACTGGGATATTTATTCAAGCTAAGAGAGAAACGGTTTCATCACAGTTCAATGCAGTTTAAAATTTGTTGGCAGAACCATCCTCCGGGGGCTAGACCTAAAACGGTTGACTCTTGCCGAGAGTGAGTGGGGCCGGTCCGGTCCGGCGGAAGGTGACTTGCCGATTCCGTTTCGGGGAAGAGTAGGATTCAAGATTCAAGACTCGGAGCTTGCTTACCACCTGAACCGGCTGGGCAGATCAGGTCAGCTTCAAAATTTCACATTGATAAGCAAGCTTGAAGGACTACCGCACCTTCGCGTCCAACCATTGAGAGCCAGCTGAGAAAGAACTACTTCTTCGACGCCTCCTGCATCTCCTCCCATGACAGCTGCCAAGTCTCTAGGGATGGCTGGCCCTTTTCTTTATTCGCATCAAGCATGGCGACGGTGCTTTGGGTGGAGGCAGAAGAAGCGCGCATCATGAGCCGCTCGGGGAGAGTCGGGGGGCCTGGCGAGGAATATTTCGAGCATGGCTCCGGAGCCATCTTTTCTTTGTCAGTTTCTTTAGTCAGTTTGAGGCGGTACATGGCTTCAATTAAAATTGCAGTTCGATGTCTTATCAAGGATCAAGTACGTGTATTCAATTGCTCACTTTTGGTTTCCGCCCGTCGTATTAGAAGCGTTTGGCTCGGAGGACATCGCGATGCGAGCTTAGTTCAACCAAGGAGAGCTAGTGATCTGTTTAGTTTAGAAACGAATGTTGATCAATCAAGACACTGCGAAGGCTTTGAAGTCACTCAATTCCTCGAAGCTTGGTAGCATGGTGAGAGTCCAGGGCTCTGCATCTGAGGCGTTTCATGTTGGGGGTGTCTTCTTTATATCTAACACTCTTGCTATCTTCGTCTTATGGTTCACACGAATATCTACAAGCACAAATGTGGGAAGACTTGTTCTTAAAGCTGTTGGCAGCCTCTATTCCGACGGTAATGGGTTTAGTCGTGCAGTGGAGGCCAGTCTAAGGGGTCGGGGTGTATCACACAATGGTGGTCAAGGTCCCTGCTTCAGCCGAGCAAATTGGAGCATTCCCACTTGCGCTTGTCCAATCATTTGAATCCTGTGGGAGGGTCTCCTTCTCTGTGCCAGAGCTGAAGACCACCGATGCGCTTATTGTGAGCAACGATTTCCGAACAGCTGGTATCTCTTTGCATTAGCCAATAAGGCGCAATGAACACAAATGTGGGATCAGAGCCTGGTGGCTTTGCCTACTTGTATTTCCCTTCGGATTGCCCACCCACCTCACCTTTTCTTTTTTCCATCTTACGAACTCGACGAGATTGGCAAAAATCATCCAGCATTTTAAATCGGAGCAGACCCGTGTGGCTACGACCTTGAGACAAGTAATTGGAGTCCATCCACTGCAACCAACCAACCGACCGTCTGCCGCAGAGGCTGGGCTAATAGAACCAACGGACCCAAGTGAAACGTCTCCCTTGATGCGTTTTCTGAATGATGGAGGGGAAAAACAACCGCAACTGGAACAAAAGAGTCGACGTGTCAACGATAGCTGGTGTTATACTCGTCCACATCTCGGACCAGGACTCGGACTTCGGGAAGAAGAGATTCCAGGAAATTCGAACCAGATGGCTAGTCCTGACCCAAACTTCAGACATCACAAGGCATCTTCGACGCAACTATCTGGGTCCTACGCACTGCCATTAGCAGGAAGAACCGATGGCTCGGAGAAACCCATTGCTGGCAGTTTTCGCGGCGAGAGAAGTACCGCCGGGATATTTGGCACTATCTCGCCAATTTATCAGATGCTTGATCACAATTATGACCCCGATTCCACACCAGCGAGAAAGCAGGCTTCGGCCTACCATCCAAATCGAACCCATAAATGCCGTTCCTTTGCCTATGAAGCGATGTATTGGCGAGCTCTGCCAGGGCATTGGCATGAAAGTTAAGCCACATTTCGGGCCGGATAGCATGGATATGCTGGAAGATGACCTTCAGGAATTCGCCATGCACTTGTCCACTCGGATCGGCAGTAGTAAGCCATCCGGGATGGACACTGACATTCTGAATTTCGCTAGCGAGTACTACATGTAAGTTTACATCCAGGTTTGTTATTCCCCGAGATCGGTGATGGAATACTTACCGCAGAGACTAGGGAAATCGCAGGCCAGCTTCGAAACCTCTTCCATGGAAAACATGATAGTATACCCGAGACCATGCGAAGGTGAGTACATGTCGATCTCGAAGAGAGCATGCCCAACGACAGCCGCCGGAGCTAGGGCTATGTTAAATACTACACAACGATCCGAGTTACCCAAAGAATATAACTCTGACGTCCACGAAGTAAGCCCGTTGATTCAGCATCTGTTGGACACGCCCGAGTACCACGACTTACTTGACACATTGAAGAGACGGCTTTGGTGAGGATCAAGTACATCCAACGTTATACGCCAGCGAATTACCTCCTTGCTCACGGAAAATGAACCCCGTAGGAAGCATTATGCTAAATTCACATTAGAGTGGGGTCCGATAGCCAACCGCATGCGGCGTGAGCATCTCCAATCCAGGACGTCGTCGAGGACTGTGATTCGAATTTCCGATGTCATCACAATTGTTGCTTCTTACGGGGAAGCTGAGGCTGTTCCTGCATCTCAATATGTTGGCCAAAGGTGGGGAGTTTCCGGCCGAGACCTCATGGATCTCATTGAAGACGCAATGGATACAAGTTCGAGATCACCACACTTCGGTAGGATAACTAACTTCTCTAAAACGCGCCGAGCTAACCATTCTTAAGGAGTCACTGGGGATGCCACCAGGCTTACAGTAATGATAGACGGAAATGACCTCATCATCACCGTAACTGGAACGGTAGACTCCATTTTGGATTGCGGCGAGCTGCTTGGTTGGCTCGCGTCGGCCATTCGTCCCCCACACCTCGCCCATGGCCGTTGCAACGCAGGACCTGCCTTAGAGTCGGCGCGAGCTCAGAATAGATGTACGTGAGAATCATATTCCTCATAATCAGATGCAGGGAGAGTGTTGGTATAAGTTACTTGGCCCTACCATTGCTCCCGTCATAGTCCGTGGGTATCCTACAAGGGGCCGACCGAGACGTTGCTCTGGTATCGAGATGTCATATAGAACACTTCTGTGCTCAGTAACAGCTCTGCCTCCTACGGATATGAGCTACCCATTTAGGCTTAGGGGCATTCTGTTCGAGTTACAGCTCGCGAGCTGGGACAGAAACCTGTGTTATTGGCATAAATCTCGTTGCCAATCTAGATGGAGAGACGGACACTTTTCACCAGAGGAAGGAGAAGCCAGCCGGCTGAGTATAGCCAAGCTGGAAGCTGGAAGGCATATAGTTTGTGCTTGCACTGGCTCAGGACTGATTAAACCTATTGAAAGTAAGGTCGTACTATCCGTCTCATACGTCCAGTGTACTAATTTACTCTTTGACCCTCAAGGAGACGAACGTGAAGGAAGTCGTGTGGAGTCGCCGACACCGGGCGAGTCCTTGAGTTCTGACATGTTCTCAGCATTGAGCGACTCTGAAACCGGGAATGACACGACTGACGATAGCCCTGGCTTTCGATTCTTCAAACGGGTTTTGGCACGGCTCATCCTCGGATTCCAAAGCGAGTCAACCGGCTCTACCTGCGTGGATTTCTCGTCCTCGGTGACCACTTTGAGAAGCAGCCAGTCCTCCGGCACACGGCGTGAGTCAGAGGGGAAGCGAATATGTCGAAGAAGAAGTGAGGGCGGCGACGACGACGGAGACGAAGAAGACCCTCCACACAAAATAGCAAGGCCCCAAGGCCCCCATGGTCCAGGGGGACCTGTCCATTTTGCCTGCCCATTCTGGAAGATGGATCCAACGAAGTATCAGGGACGTTTTTTGATGAAAATTACCACTATTAGCTACGTCAAGCAGCATCTTCGCCGCTGTCACACCCACAATTATTATTGCCAACGCTGCTTCAACATATTCGATAGCATGGAAAGCCGCGACGCACACGTAATGGCTACGCCTCCCTGCCCTCCTAAGCCTACGGCTCGCCTAGGAGGAGTGTCTTCGGACCAAAGTAATCGGTTGTCGCGAAGATCAAAGGGAACAGTTGAAAACCAATGGTTCACCATCTGGGATATTCTATTCCCAGGAGAGCTCAGGCCATTATCAATCTACGTCGATGACGACCAATCTGAGGATTTTGCGCTGTTGTGGGCATTCATCGAGCGCCGGGGCGTGGCCATCCTTCGAGAAGAACTTCAGGCTGATGACCTCGTGCTGAGACCGGGCGTGTCGGATGAGCATCTAGATTCCACGCTTCGGCGAGCCATGGAGAACTTGCTGGGACATTTCCAGCCGAGGAGGCTGCGTCGCTTGGAGTCTTCCGATTGTATCCAGCTGCCCACCAGAGAAACGTCGGAAGCGTCGCGAGGGCCGATGGAACGTCTCACGACAGACAGTGAGAGTACACTAAACTCTGGAGGTCTGATTGCTAGCTCGGAACCAGACGATATTCAGAATTGGGAGGATGTAGACGCAGAGACTGCACCACAATTTCGTGACGACGGCCAGGTATTCAGCGGCTTTCCTGATACCCAGCCGAGTATGGCAGATGGGAGTTCTGATGTCACCCTGGGGAATCCGGACTGTGACTGGGATGCCTTTCTGAGAAGGATTGCGGTTAGTGAACAGATGGTCAGGGTAGACCTGAATGTGTGATAAGGAGCTATGGGACAGTGAGCGAAGTGGCCATCGGATAACGAGGCGGACAAGAAACACAGTCCATTGTGGGGGGCGTGCCTCTGTGAAACGGAACGTACACTGCCATGGCCGATTCATGGAACGGGAATCCGTTGTTCCACGGCGGCAAGCTGGGAGGCTTCTTTCTTTCTTCTTCCACTTTCAAGTTTTATCAGTTTCATCAATTCAATACCATTAATATCTCACGACCGTCCCTATCAGCAGGATTCCCACCCCCTATGACATATCCCTCCGAACCCGTGGATTTCTTCTCCTACCCTTACTACTTCCATTGCAGTGAATCTTCTCATGTCTATCAACGTTCCATCTATCTGTATCGCTGTAGCCACACCCGTTCCTGCAGTTGACCCTCTCTGATTCACCCGAATGATGCCTCTTGATGTGTTTGTTAAGATTACCCACCGCGCATCGACCCTTGAATACCTTGTTACAGGGGATGCACCTAGGCCAGTTTTCTTGTGAAGATGAAGAGGATAGCGGCGAGCCGTGGTGGGGGGTTACGTCGGAAGGCGACGTTGAGAAAGATGTCGCCGTTGGGGGGCAGGGTTCGGACTGTTCGCCGGTGGCGGACGTGGAGAACAATGGAATGCATCCAATGTCGTAATCGTTTCTGGTAACATCGTTAGCCCTCGGAAACTTAACAGCACTTGGAAGACTTGGAAACAAACCCTGGCTGAGAGATGATCGGGAGGCTGTTTGTCAGTGCTAGTATGGATGTCATGATATCCATGTTGCTGCTGCTGTCATGACTTTGGTTGCTTTGGACTGGGCTACTAGATTTACCCGATGTCAAGGTATCAAAGCAAGAAGAGAGTCCGAGAAACGCCATGAGAACCGCCAAGTTTCTGTTCAAAATTCCCTCCGAATCCCACTGTCCACTGAACGCCAAAGGATGAAGACGAGGCATGGTAAAGCCAAAACGAATCACTACTAAACCGTTAGTCGTAGGGAAGAAGGGGATGAAGGGCACCCAACACTCACAGCACAAAAAGAGAAGAATCACACCAAATATTGCACACGCCATCAAGACGGTGATTGCCGCAAGCTTAGCCAAATGATCGCTCTCGCCTCGTAAGGCGTATATATGGCAAGTCTCCTGCCACAGTTTCCGTCTATCCGGCCCGTCTGATGGATCAGGTGGATCGGGTGGATCGGGTGGAGGAGGCTCGACCGGTGGTTCTGCATACTCCTGGACGTGTGGTTGGGGCGAAGAGTGAGAGCGTTGTTCTCGAAGAATATGTAGCGGAGTACCACCACCGGATACCATTTCTTCATCGTCATCGAAACATGTTCCTGCTACATTGACGAGATTACTGACCACTTCTTGAAAGATTGGCAGTACATCGGATGCAAGAAGAGGAGTAGCGTGCTGCCCCGTCGTCGAGGGACCCTTGCCCCAAAGGAAATAGGATATCTCCCAGAACAAGGGCTTGTCTAAGTCGCTCAGTAGCGCGGCCCATCGGTCCAAGTCGTTTATGAAACTATCTAATCGTTAATAGTTGAACTGGAAGCCTGAAGGGCGAGGCTCTGTATATACTTACACTTCTTTGGGACACTTCATCTTTCTCTCCGGAATTGCCGAGCGCATGGCGTTCGCGACCAGCACGCAGTCGACAATGTACAGAACTGTATTTGGCAACTGGCCATCAGCAATGCTTCGAATCACTCGTGTTGCCCTCCTGAAAACAGACCAGGCTCCGCCTTGTTGTTGTAGAAATGCTTCTAAGTCGACAGAAGCATCTGGACTGGAGCTTGTTTCTTCCAGTCCTTGCAGAGACCTTGCAAGGTTCTTGAGGACTTTGTTGTAGATCCTCTTCCGTTCCTGGCTTCGTATGGCGGTCTCCACTGGGCAAGCCTTGGGAACATCTATGGTGTCTGATGTGGCCTTGATTGTTGGAGATGATAAATAGCGACTCTGAAGCATAAAATCCAAAAAGTGGGAGATACTGATGAAGTCAGCGAGGGCGAAGATGGTGGTCATGTCCCTGCCAGAGGATTTAACGATGGGCTCTGAGGCGACCGCAAGATCTGCCAAGTCGAAGAAATAGCAGTAATCCCCGAGATGCGTGTAAAAAGCACTCGGGGAGTCCCCGGGGACATCGGCGAGAGTAGGAAGTGGGACATCGGTAAAGATGGCCGGGTTAGTGAGGCCGAAGGCAGCAAGATCGGGGTTGTCATTACGATAGCTCCAGGCAAGCTGCACTCGACATCGAGCGCCCCGGGCTACTAGATAATTGGCAATATCACAACGGCCATTCTCCATAGCGAGGACCAAGGCAGTTTTGCCGCCAGGCATCGAATTGACATCGATCCTTTGGCACTCAACCAACCATGCGACAATGTCACTTCTGCCTAGCTCTACTGCTTTGCAGAGGAGGAGCTCGGAGCTAGAACACCCAACATAGTGCACATGTTTGACGAAGTAAAAGGCAACGTCCAGGTCACTGCTGTTAATGGCTCCAGAAAGCCGGTCGCCATCCCATTCGATTCTGGCTCCATGTTCGACGAGGTATTTGATAATGTGAATGTGGCCGTGTTTGATGGCTCGAGACAGAGGCGACTTCATTTTCTCACCATCGACGCTGGCTCCATTCTCGACCAAATATTGGACCACGTGAAGGTGACCGCCTGAAGCTGCGCCGGCGAGCGGACTGGAACTACCCCAGAAGGAGTTCCCTTCGATGTCGGCACCAGCTTCAAACAAGGCCTTCACTGCGTCCAAGTTCCCTGCTTTGGCGGCACGGTATAAGGGTTCGGCTGAGATAGGATCTTTCCAGTCGGCATCAAATAAGCAATCGTGTTTGATGAGAAGGCTAAAAATAAAAGGGTCGTAGGACCGTATGGCGATGCATAACGTTACTGGGTCGACCCGGCGTGGGTTCCTCTCGAGTATGGAAGCCACAGCTTGCGAGTCATGTGTGTTGATGGCACGCTGCAAGTCTCGTCGCTCGGGGTAGTGTAATAAAATCTCTCTGTTGTGTGAAGTCAATCCGAGCTGGAATATCCTGAGGTCGCTGAATTGTTCACGGGAGAAATGGACGGTTTTCACGACCGAGCAGGATTTGATATCTTTCCAATGGTGAAGAGTGAGAATGCCCCGTTCGTAGAGGTTTTCGAACCCGAAGCCTTGGAAGATAGAAGATTCAAGCAGGAAGCCGTAGGCGAACAGTTTATATTCAAAATCCTCGCCAAAGCCAATGGCCCAAGGAAAGGTTTTGCGCGTGAGGCTAGACTTGAGTGCCGGGTATATTGGGAGCAAATCCTCCATGTAAAGAGTAAAAGACGAAGGACTAGATTCGAGACCGGCCAGAACAGGGGTAGGCAAGAGTGCTTTTAGCCATTTGATGAGATTGGCTGAATGCAGGACAATTCTCAGGGAGGATCTGTCGAGGGTTTCCGACACGCTGAAGCACACATTAAAGAGGCTTTGGTCCGGAGTACTGCGGAAGTAGCCCCCTCCGAAACTTGACCAGTATCTCTCGAATGTACCACTGGTAGCTGTTAGTGTTGAGTATAGACCACAACTCCAGGCATAAACGACAAGACGGTGCACATACTCTGCGCAGACTTCATCGAAGGTAAACACTGGACACAGGCTAAATGCGCAAGCAGTCTTATATGAAGTCGCTGCTATGATAAAGGGAATAATAAACTAATCTTCAGAGTTCACATGGCATCGAAAGTTGTCCCTCCCCGGTTGGCGGCGAGGCCGCGGGCAGAACACTAGTGTTCATGAAGACAGCTGGGCAAGACGTCGCTGCTGTGGGTGGGAGCGAAAGGGTGGTTCATTGGAGGCAAGAAGACGAGATGAGAAGAGGGAAACCGCTACAGCTGAGACGTGGGAACACGCGGGGTTTATATTCCATGAACAGACGAGATTGCCTGGCTATTTTCCCGTTCGTCCTTGGCCAGGCGCGGTACTTCGCACCATGCATCTATTTAGGAATACAGACCAGGCTCCACCAACGTTAATTGACAGGGCGGACGACGAGAGAGCCAGATCGAGGCCAATGACCTTGTTGCTGCATGTCCGCCCAGTGGCGTTCATCGGTCAACCAATAGAAGAGCCCCCGAGGGCGTGTTCCGTATTCCTAAATCTTCCTCGTTTCAATCCTGCATTTTATGGCGGAGAGGGAACTATCGGCTCGTGGGCGAATCCAGTTGAGATGAAGACGACTTTGGTGTAACGTCAGTCACCATCTCCTCTAGACGAGATCCAGCCGATGTCTTGGGGGCTTGGAATACCTATATTCTACTTATTCCTCAAAATTGGCGAATATGAGATTCCTCAATATTGAGGAATAGCTTAACCCGCGGATGCATTCTATTTCAAGGAGCTCCTTCTAGCGAAGGCTCCTTGCCATATTTCTCACACCTTTGACATCGTGTGTGAAAGTAAGCTCTTGGGCCGGGTATAAAATCGATCCTGGGCACTCGTACGGACTGGTATGAATAGAAGCCGTGTTCATCATCTTTTGAAGGCCTAGTCGCTTCGCCCAGTCGTGCCTTTAAGTGTCTCAAACCAAGCATAGCACAAGTGGAAGCCATCCAAGGAGCATAACTATTCTGCCATCTTGACAAGTTCATCCCAGCTCCAGATGGGGAAATTGTAGGTCGAGCTCACCCGGAACCCTCCAGCCTAGACTATCCTGGGAACTAGCAGAGAAGGTCGGCACTAACGACTCGTCTTTCATTTAGATCAACATGGCTGAGCGCGAAGATGATGGGAAGCTACATGTGGCCGCTAACCTACCTCTGTCTACTCCCTGCCGTCGTATTTCCTTGCCTATGTCTCCTAGCCTCCGATGAGCGACCCAAGAGGATCTTCGAAGCGTTTGGCTGCTTCTTCAACACCGTCCTGTCTGTCTATATTAGCCTCATCCCTCTCTTTGCCGAATCAAACCAACGCCCGTTGATGCCCGCTTTGGTTGTCTTAGCCTTGTCCATCGCGGCTGCACTATCCGCGGTCGTGCTCGCTTTCTTCGACGAGGAGGCCAAGGTTAAAGCTTCCTATGGCATGCAGCTGGTTTTGGGGCCAGCGCTGAATTACGTCTTTGCCACCATCATCAGCGCTTATGTTCCGACTCGAAAGAATCAAACGGACGTCGGGAACCGTGGCCTGGATGCATGTTCGATATGGAGATGAAAGCGATTCTCCACCCACAAGGAGGAAAAGGCTGTGCGGCGGATTTGGATGTTAGCCTGAAGGGGAGGATCAAGATCATATGCGTCGAAGAATTGTACGGTATTTCATCTGCGTAGAAATACTTGGCCACTCGGATTCCCAATAGAACCTGAATTACAGGCTTATCCTTCCAAGCCTTGATGCTGATGCTTCAGTCTTGTGAATCTCGCCAAGAGTGATTGAATGAATCCATCGAAATGACTAAGCTAAGCCTATAAAAAGCTCCCAGTCCTATCGATAAGACTTGTCTCGCCCGCCCCACCTTATCAAAGGGAAAAAAGTTGATGAACCTGAAATTTTCCAGCTGCGCACCCCGCCATTAGCGACAGAGAGCCAGAGCCCGACCTCAAAACTTCAAAATGGCGACAATCCTACCGCCTCCGTCCAAGAAACAGAAGAGGGAAACCCTCGAACGTACAAAGACACAACAGGATGTATCCGGGCCAGCGTCGACAGAGGCAGGGTCCTTCAAGGCCCGCTTCGTTGATGGGGACGGCAACCAATTGGCCGATGTGATTGAAGTGCCGCTCGCAGATGCGAGCGAAAAGAATATTTCGCTACTACTCAATACTTTATTAGGAAGGGTACGGAGATTCTTTGTGTAGTAGTTAGTAGGCTCTAGACTAATGCCCCCCGCGTATAGGATCGAGAAGAGTTCTTACCCTACCGCTTTCGTGTCCACATTCCCGACTCCGACATCATCGTCGACCAATACCCCACAGATCTCCTCCAACTCCTCAGGAGCCATGGCATATCAAACCCCTTCGAGACGACGATCACCCTCGGCGCCGAGCCGCAGGCCGTCTTCCGCGTGCAGATGGTAACGCGCATGGCAAGCAAGATACCCGGCCATGGCGAGGCGATCCTAGCGGCCCAATTCAGCCCCGCGAGCAGTAGTCGGTTAGCGACCGGGTCGGGCGACAAGACGGCACGGATATGGGATACCAATACGGGAACGCCGAATCATACGCTGGCGGGACACGACGGCTGGGTGTTGTGCGTGTCGTGGTCGCCGGATGGCAAGCGGTTGGCGACTGGGAGCATGGACAAAACGGTGCGGCTCTGGGATCCGGAGACGGGCAAAGGTATCGGGGCGGGGGCGTTTAGGGGCCACGGAAAGTGGGTCACGAGCTTGGCGTGGGAACCATATCATCTCTGGAGGGACGGCACGCCTAGGCTAGCGAGCGCGAGCAAGGACGCGACCATTCGTGTGTGGGTTGTGAATACGGGTGTTACAGAGCACGTCCTCTCGGGCCACAAGAGCAGCGTCAGCTGCGTAAAGTGGGGCGGCACGGACCTCATCTACAGCGCGAGCCACGACAAGACGGTCAGGGTATGGGACGCAATCAATGGAACGCTTGTGCATTCTCTTTCTTCGCACGCGCACTGGGTGAACCATCTTGCGCTGTCGACGGACTTTGCGCTGAGGACGGGTTACTTCGACCACACTCCCGTTCCGGACAGCGAGGAAGGGAAGAGGAAGAAGGCGCTGGAGAGGTTTGAGAAGGCGGCTAAGATTCAGGGCAAGGTGTCGGAGAGGCTCGTCTCTGCGAGCGATGATTTCACGATGTACTTGTGGGATCCGTCGCAGGGGACGAAGCCTGTGGCGAGATTACACGGGCACCAAAAGCAGGTGAATCATGTCACGTTTTCACCTGATGGGACATTGATTGCGAGTGCGGCGTGGGATAACCATACCAAGATTTGGAGTGCAAGGTTAGTCGTGTTCACTGTATCAAATCATCATCGTGTGCTAACGAATGGTCAGGGACGGGAGGTTTATCAACACTTTGCGGGGCCATGTGGCGCCGGTGTATCAGTGCGCATTCTCGGCTGATTCGAGGCTTCTGGTGACGGCATCCAAGGATACGACGCTCAAGGTGTGGTCAATGGCGTCGTTTAAGCTGGCTTCTGACCTGCCTGGACATCAGGATGAGGTCTACGCGGTGGATTGGAGTCCGGACGGTCAACTTGTTGGCAGCGGAGGCAAGGATAAGGCAGTGAGGTTGTGGAGGCATTAGATAGACACATCAGATACCCCTTGATAAACATGTCTCACAGTTTTTTGCATTGTTGGCCGACTTGAAAACCCGTCTCAGTTCTGTCCGTTCAACCTTGGGGGCAGAGTTGAGTTATCACGTGACCATCACATTCTCTCCTCGCAACTGTGACTTGCAAGGCCTGAAATGTGAGGCCAGTGCGACTTGTTGCTGCGGAAGCTTCAATTGTTACAACTGTTAGTCCCCACCTTACGTCATGTGGTCAGTCTTCAGGGTCATGCTGCACGCCTTCCACAGGCAACTGCGACCGTTTAAGTTGAGCCTTGAACCGTCGTGAGTTCACAAAGAGCTTCTCTGGAAAGCCTCCATCTATTTTCCCCTTCCACGCTGGTGCTTGCCGATTCCGATTCCGGTCCCTATTCCTAGTTTCATGTGCCTTTTATAGCTCCGAGAAGCTGGTAGAGAGTATCGCCAGTCCATCTAGCATCTCTTTTTCTGCATCCGCCCTTGCCCTCGTGCCCGGAAAGAATGATTTCGCAGACGAATAATAACAGCCCGACATGAGTGATCCTACCTCATCGGAGCCTGCTCCGACCTCGACCCAGAGTCTCATACCGAGCGAATGCCCGACCGAAGAATTCCTCTATCCCGGGTCCAAGGACATATTGTTGATTGTCTACGTGTCGCTAGCTCTGGGAATCTCCTCCTTCCTATGCTTTTGCGTATGGCTTTCCTAGTCGCTACTGCATCTGTATTGTGGGTTATTGGCGGCTAACTTTTGGCTGATGCTTTGTTGTAGTTTTGGCGCCCACGATGGAAAGCCTTATACACGGCGCGAAAGCGTCGCCTGCACTCCGACGTTGACCTCCCGCCCTTGCCGGACGGCTTCTTCAACTGGATCCCTTCGCTTTACAGGATTTCAGAGGAACAGGTGCTTGCATCTGCTGGTCTAGACGCCTTTGTTGTACGTCGGCAACCTCATTACTTGGATTACTTGGTATCTGTGTACTGACGATAGGTTCAAGTTCCTCAACTTTTTCAAAATGTCAATTCGCATAATTGCCATCATGGCGTTCTTTGCCGCCGTTGTTTTAGCGCCCATCAATGATCACTTCCTTCCCCGTATAGAGCCCAATCCCGGCGATGGCGATGGCGAGACGTCCAGTTTTACGACACAATCCTCCGTTTACCTCGATCCCTGGGACGAACTGCACGCCGCTATGGACAAGAAGGGAAAGAAAAACAAGGATATAAGTTACCTCTACGCCTATCTCGTCTTTACGTATTTCTTCTCTACGCTTGTCCTCTACATCCTTAACAAGGAGACCGTCAGAGTCCTGCGTGTTCGTCAGGAATACCTCGGAACACAGTCTACTATTACCGACCGAACTTTCCGTATTTCTGGTATTCCGACCGACCTACGCGACGAAGGCAAAATCAAGAACCTCATCGAAAAGCTCGAGATTGGCCAAGTGGAAAAGGTCATCCTCTGCCGGCAATGGCACAAGCTTGATGCCTTAGTCGAGGAGCGTGATCGCTGCCTGAGGGAGCTCGAAAGAACCTGGAGCGAATACCACAGGAAACTTGAGTCCACTAATTCTGGCATATCCGGGCGCCTCGACGGCAGCGGCGAAGAGGGCTCCACGGACAATGACAGCGGGGATGCTTCTCCAGATCCCGGACTAGAAGAGGCTGGGTTCGGACTTGAAGAACGGGAGCGGCCTAAGATCCGCCTCTGGCACGGGTTCCTTCGTCTTCAGTCTCGCAAGACGGATGCTATCGACTACTACGAGGAGAAGCTGCGACGTCTTGACGAAAAGATTCTAGAGGCTCGGAAAAAGACGTACGAACCCGCCGACCTCGCTTTCGTCACGATGGATTCTATTGCGTCGTGTCAGATGGCCATTCAAGCTCTCATTGATCCGCGGCCCGGGCGGCTTTTGACGAAACCCGCACCTTCGCCTACTGACGTTGTATGGAAAAACACCTACGCGGCCCGCGGAGTGCGGAGGTTGAAGTCGTGGGTTGTTACCCTATTCATCACAATTCTGAGCCTCGTTTGGTTCGTCATCGTTGCCACGCTTGCCTCGCTCCTGAGCATCTGCACTATCAACAAGGCCTTCCCGAAGTTCGGGCAGTATCTTGTTCATCATGAATGGATCAGGTTCCTTGTGCAGACCGGCCTGCCTACAGGTGCCGTGTCATTGCTCAACGTCATGGTACCGTTCCTCTACGATTTCTTGTCTCATTACCAGGGCATGATCTCCCGAGGCCAGATTGAACTCTCAGTCATTTCCAAGAACTTCTTCTTCACCTTCTTCAACATCTTCTTCGTCTTTGCCGTTTCCGGGTCGACAACGCAGTTCATTCCCGTGCTCTGGGGTGCTCTCGATAACACCCACGAGCTACCCAAGCTCATTGCGCGGTCGATCATGAACATTGGCGACTTTTACATTAGCTTCATCGTCTTGCAAGGTGTTGGGCTGATCCCTTTCCGTCTCCTCGAGCCTGGCGGTGTTGCCCTGTACGTCTGGGGCCGACTGACAGCCAAGACGCCGCGTGATTTCCACGAGATGAAGGCGCCTCCGCTATTCAGCTACGGATACTACCTACCCACGGCTCTTCTCATATTCATCCTCTGCCTGGTGTACAGCGTTCTCCAGAACGGCGTGCTGGTGCTCCTCGCCGGACTCATCTACTTTACCTTTAGCTACTTCACGTACAAATACCAGCTGCTCTACGCCATGGATCAGCCCCAGCACGCGACGGGACAGGCGTGGCCGATGATTTCCTACCGCATCGTGCTGGGGCTCGTCTTCTTCCAGCTGACGATGGGCGGCGTCCTAGGTCTGCACGAGGCCTTCAAGGCCGTTGTGCTCGTCCTCCCGCTCATCGCGTTCACGGTGTGGTACGGCTTCTACTTTAAGCGGCGGTACGTGCCGCTGACGAAGTTTATCTCTCTGCGGAGCATCCGGGCGGAGATCGATCCCGAGGACGCGGCGGCGGTCAATGAGGGGATGTCGCCGAGTCGCCTGACGTTGGGGGTTCTTAGGAGGGGTAGCACGCTGGATGAGGAGAGGGAGAAGGGCTTGGAGTATGTGAATCCAAGCCTCAAGATACCGTAAGTTTATCTGCTTTCTTTTTCTGCCCTTTTCTACGATTTTTTCCCCCAGTAGTCATGGCATTCTAACACGGCCCTTTCAACATCTAGTCTCGTGCAGCCCTGGATATACCGGGATCCACCTCCCGTCCTTGACGAGTCAACATCGGGGACTCGCACACCTCTGGATATCATAGGACCCGAAACCCACAGCTCGACGAGCTCCCTGAGCCTAGGAGACACTCACATCTGGAGGGACGAAGGGGCTTAGTAGCGCCGCGGTCCCCCCTCGTTCTTGGCCTATTTCGTACGTGGTGGACGGTTTTGGAAGGCATCCGCTCGTGAATTGTTATTGGATCGGCGTTTGGGAGCATATTTTTGATACCAGAGTATAGACGACGAGAACCAACGTTAATGATATGGAGGGATCGCGGAGGTTTGTTGAGCATGGGGGATAGAAACACATTGGTAAGGACGGCTTGTATTGCGTCTTGGTGTTTAGGAGAGCATATCCCTTTTTCCCCCTCATTTCTACGACGGGTGAATCGAGAACTTTTTTTCTTTCCTTTAGAATTGAAAAGGCATTAATCTAGTCTATCCTTGTTTCCCTTTTCACCGGGAGAGTTTAATACTGCATTTGGTTGAATCGCAACGCCTCCTCGGCTCTTTTTGGTATTGTCTTTCGCTCTGTTGTTCATTATCGTATTGTCCCGACATGCCGAGTGATTAGTGTTGAGATCAACGCAGCAAGGAAGAAAAGATAAAGATTGCGCTTTACGGAAAGAGTTATGCGAAATGACATTAGCATGAAGAGGGGAGAGAGGGGGACGGGTAGAAGCGAAGCGAGGGTGATCAAGAATTCATGGAGGGGGGATGGCACGGCAAGGGGCAATTTCTGGGACTTGGAATGCCGAATCCCAAGAGTTGGAGGGAATATGAGCCTGGAAACCAGGGATTCGAATGAATGGGTGTGTTAAGCCCAGAGTATCGGGATGGCAGGAAGAGGAAAGTGACAGGAATTGCCGATAATGGGTGGCATTGTCCTGGTTGCAGGTAGCTTTGACGACAAGACGGGTTTATTGCAGATGATCGCCTCGGCAAGGTAGGTTCACCTACTGCTCTGACTGGCGGGATCGAGATATCAGGGCCGGCAGATGAAATTCTAGGTCTTTTTCTTGGGATAGAGGCATTTACATGTTTAGTGATTATGCGCGCGTCTCTTGGGCGACTTGGCGCGCCTTGTGGGCTGGGCTTATCGTGGTGCGGGCTCAAGGAGGCGGAGGGAGATAGATGGAGGTTTTTGCATCAATGAGTGGCCATAAGCGATGGGGAGGTGCAGCATCGTGAGATGCTCAAGATGATGCGAGTTTGCGGTCTTTAGCTAGTTTTCGTCTTGTCCGTTGGGCTAATCTAGATCGAAATGCCCATCAACCTTGTCCTTCATCTATCTTGTCATGGGAATGCGACGATGATCCACGGCAAATCGACGAGTATGTCCAAAGACGCCCCTATCTTGAACATCACGATCGAAGATAAAATGGCCTCGAAACTCCCTCCATCTCTCCATCTTCCTTCCCTCTCACCAAGCTAACAAGAGCCAGAGAAAACAGCCACCCTTCAAACCCAATCTCAAAGCTTCCCCATCCACTCACAAACGTCACAACCTTTCAAAATGCGCAACCCATTCTTCCTCCTCTACCTCACCCTCCCCCTCCCCCTCCAAG
>SJVG01000970.1:0-13527 GCA_034774675.1 Scedosporium minutisporum
CCGTCAGCGTGGTAAGCGGCAGCGTCGTCAGCGGCGCGCCGAGCGGAGCGCCCAAGAAGAAGCGAGGCAGGAAGAAGAAGGACGCGACGGCTGCCGATGCCGCGTCTTCGAAGGAAGCGACGCCGAGTCTCGTGGGTGGGAAGGCTGGCGCGGGGGCGGGTGAGGAGAATAAGGAGGAGGAGGAGGATGATGATGCGAATGATATGAAGCTGCAGGAGTCGACTACGTCGGAGGAGCAGAGGCGCGAGGAGAATCGATTGAGGGCGCTACTTGCTCAGAGTCTTGATAGGGAGCAGTATAAACGCTTTGAGGCTTGGAGAGGAACACGTATTGCCGAAGCAGGAGTCCGAAGGGTGAGCCTTGGCTGCAGGAGAAAAACAGTTCGCGTTTTCTTCTCTTTTTACTAACCATCCCTTAGATCATCAACGCTGCCGTATCGCAGTCCGTCCCCCAAAACGCCGTCCTCACCACGAAGCTCATCGCCAAGCTCTACATAGGCGACATCATCACGCTCGCCCGCCGCGTCCAGGAAGAATGGATGGAGGCCGGCACGGAGCCCCAACCCAAGACCGAACTCCCCACGCCCCCTCCTTCCAATGACGAGAATGGTGAGGCGCCCGACGTCAGCCCCGTCAGTCCCATCGTACCCGGGGACGACTGGCGCGCGCCGCTGAGACCTGAGCATCTTCAGGAGGCCGTGAGACGTTACAAGGCTGCGGGCGAGGGTGGTTTGGTGGGACAGACGGGCTTGTGGCATCATCAGCAGAATAATGGTGTGGACCGGTTCTCTTCGAGGAATTCGAAGAGGGTGTTTAGGTAGGAGGCGAGTTTCGCACGGCATTGTTGGAACTCTTTTCTCCTTCTTTCTTTTCTCTTCCTTTTTACTCTTTCCCCCATTCTCTCTTTCCTCTTTTTGTCGTTTTATCAGGTCAAGTCAAGGTGGTTTCCAGGGCAAGGTTTACGAATGCGTTTTTTCAAGGATGGTAAGGGCATGGAAATCCAAGGAGTCAGTCATACATCAAGCATTAGCATACAGGGGCACGGGTGTCTTGCTATTATTTTTTTTTTCTAATTCATCGAGTTTCACGCATTATGCCTAAGTAGGCATCGGTACGCAGGCATAGATACCTTAACAGGCAAATTACTAGCCTACTTGCTATACAGTTTCCAAAGCGTTAATATACAAAAGGTCAAAACGAAACATTACCGTCAGTTCATAACTAACTACCCAAGAATCCTATCACCAGAACACCCAAGAAACTCCCTCTCATCCTCTCCCACTGACCACACCCTTCTTCTCCGCCTTGGCCCTCGCCAATGCCCTCTCCCTCGTAACACTCTTCCGATTCGCCACAGGAATCCGATAAGCATGCTCCCTCTCCAACCGATGCCTCTCCCAAAAGTCCTGCGAATCCGCACTCATCTCCTTGGCAAACCTCCTCCTCCTCTTCGAAACAGCCGCCGCCTTCTTCCTCTTGCGCGCCACCTCCTCCCGCATCGCCTTGCGCCTCGCATCCTCCCACCTCCTAAACGGTGCCAAAAGCACGCTCGCATCAAGAGCACCCGCCACGGCTGCCTGCGCAACGGAGTAGCACGTCGCAAGGAAGACGAAAAAGCGGCGTACGCGGGTACTCCAGGCCGTAACGAGGGCGAAGCCGATGAGGAACGCTGAGGAAGGGATAGCGATGACGCCGATGGTGCGCAGCGAGGGGAAATTCTCGCCGCCCCATTCCTGCGTATTCATGCCGAACAGCGAGGTGAAGAAGCTAAGTGGCAAAAAGATGACGGTAAACACGGTGAAGATCATGACGCTCCTGCTCTGCGCGCTAGCAACATCAGCCTGCAACCTTTGCAGCCGCACCTCATCAACCTGCGCCTGACGCTGAACCATCTGCAGCAGCTTATCGTAGTCGTCGCGCGTGCTCCTCACGCGCTTAATCATCTCGCCCGTGCGCTGCTTGTACTCCGCCAGTCGGCCCAGAGCCTCGGTGAGGAAGGAGATGCCCGTCGGGGAGGCGTCGGCGCGGAGGTAGACGTTGCGCATGATGCCGATCATCTTTTCTTGCTTGTCGAAGAGGGAATGTAGGGTGGAGAGCTCGTCTTCGATGTCGCGGAGCTCGAGGAGGGCGGAGGTCGAGTCGCGGTTTTCGTGGAGGACGCGGTCGCTTTGGTCGCGTGTGGAGAGGGGTTTGGGGTCGGTGTCGGGGTCGGTGGCGTGGGAGATGTCGCGCAGGCCTTGGGTGCGGAAGTCTTTGAGGGAGGAGGTCATTTTTTCGGTCTGTTGGAGGGAGTTAGTTCCTGGACCTTTTTTTTTTCTTTTCCTTTGGTGAAGGGGAGGAGTATCTCACCAATATACTAATGGCTTCTTCAAAGATGCGGAATACTTCGAGGTCGGGATGCGAGGCCCGATCGAGAAGAACAGTCACGGCATGAAGCGCAATGAGAGCGGCCATGTCGAGCGACGATTCACATTGCCGCGTGACGTCGGAGTTGACGTCGTTAAATATGCTATCGCGGAGGTCTGCCTGTTGGTAGAGCGGGCCCTCGGTCGGATCGCTCTCGCGTCTCGAGAAGAAGGTCAAGAGAGTGTCTATGCGAAAATCGCCATCAGCTTCACACGCTTCTGGAAAAAGGAGAACAGAAATACAAGACAAGCTTTGACGTACTTGGTCCAATAACCCACATCCACAACTGATCCACCATGAGCACATTCCCATTCAACACGTCCTCCTCCGGCGCCGACGTTTCCTCATCGCTACACTCACAGTCGTCATCATGAGCGTTCGCGTTCGCATTTACACCGGCATTTCCATTCACATTATTCAACGAACTCGTCTCCCGCCCCGTCCCCCTCGTCGATTTGCCATCGCCGCCCCCAGGATTCTCATACGTATCCGGCCCCACCTGGTCCGACAGCGCGATCCTCTCCTTGGTCATCTTATACAGCATCTGGTCGTCGTCCCTCGGTCGAGTATCGTGCAGCGAAGGGTATCCGTACTGGTCCAGCGTGCGTCTGCAGTTGACGGGCGGATCGTACCCGAGATACTCCCAGATGACCTGCAGCTCTAGCGAGTCCATCTTAGCCACGCTCTGGGGCACCGGTCGGGCCCTTCCTTGGCGGAGACGCCGCTGGATGAGATTTCTGCGGCGGAGCAGGTTTTTGTAGGAGTCGAAGTGGAGGAAGGGGATGAAGAGGTAGACGGTGGGCTCGTTCATTGTCACGACCGAGCTGCGGTTGGAAAGAGGGGACACTACCCCAAGGGGGAAAACGTTAGTCTTCTGGGACATCTGAGAAAATCGAAGGACGGAGGCGTTTCTTACTTGGTATGGGTGGAATTAAGCTACAGGCTGGACGGACGAAAAAAGCATAATGCTGGGAATGCCGCCCGCGAGTATGCTTGGAATACCACTGCCCATGATTAACCAGCTCGGTGAAGTCTCTTCCATCTTTGACTTGCAGAGTCTCGAATACTTTCTGTGTCCGCTAAGTTAGCTTCGGTATTGTCAGTGAGAACAGGACGGAGAAAGGCTGACTTACCTTGACCCAGGCCGGATTCGTAAACGGCAAATGAGTCCATATAAACCGCCTATTCTTCTCATCCGGCTTCGCAAACACCGGAATCAAAGGATCCGATGCAGGAATCTCAGGATTCGGAATAAAAGGCGATCCGTGGAAAAAAGTCCTCTCAAGCGGACCACTCCACCTGGCGTTAAACTGGTCAGTGAACCGCCTCGTGAGCGCCACTCGCCTCCTAGACCTGGTCGAGTCTACGGCGACGGCAGAGCCTTTCGAACGCGTAGCTCGCGTCCCGCTAGTCGACCGGCTCCGAATGGCCTCGACGGCATCGGGGATAAGGTTAACTTCGCGACCTCGCTGCTCGCTGGAAGAAGCCTCCGGATCGGGGCTGTTCTTTCCCGGCGTGGCTTCGGGCATATCGGCCGCTTTTGACAGCAGGAGTGCGGTTTCCGAATTAGCGCTGCGCTCGTCGCCGTGGTACACCTGGCCGATTCCCAGTATATTCTCACCTGGCTCGGGAGAAGTCGTGGGCGGCGAAGGAAAGTCGGATTCTCGCAGTCTTGTCGTCCTACGGCGCGCCGCTAGGAACTGGCCCTCCGTCGGACCTTGATCCTCTCCGTCGTTGACCTCGTTGAGCCTGTCGTTTAGACACTCGACGGGGCCCTTGTCGAGGAAATCCTTCAATGCCACCCTGGTAGACCAGGCTCGGATGGTAGTCAACGTCTCCATGTTCGTCATGGCGACGGGATCTTCGTAGAACCCGTGAACCTCTATTGGGACCCTCTGTTCGAGATTCAGCGGTATGTCATTCTTGCCGCCGCTGTTTTCGTCGGCCCTCGTGATGCACCTGGCCAGCGTCTTGAGGAATAACTTCATCGTCTGGGCGTTATTCTTCCCGAATGAGGCGCAATTCGCGTGGTCGCTCTGCAGGGGGTAAATGGTCTCTTGTCTGATCCCGAGGATGGCGGACTTGACCGACGTGATGGGGGCCGTGAAGGAAACCTCTCCCGGACGTGACTCGGCCTGGCTGCAGATGCGCGACTCGATAGTCTCGTAAAAGGTCCAGACTTGTAGGTCGCTGGCGAGGATGCCGAACTCTTCGTCGATGTGTAGCAGGAGAGGATGGCCTGGTCGAAGTTCATCGGTGATGGATCTAGGTAGAGGCTGAGATAGGTGCAGGAGGCTTTGGATGCTTGATGAAATGTCCGGCATGCTGAGATAGGTGGATCCGCGATGTGGTGTTGCTGCGGAGTAAAACTATTGTCAGCAAAGGCAAACGAGTCGGAAGTAGACAGCTCTTCTTACCAAAGAATGCGGCGCCGTAGCAGTCGTTCAGAATGCTTTCATACAGCGAATTTCTCCTCGCTTTTGCCAGAGCCATCTTGAGTACCAACCCACCAATGCTATGGCAGATAAAGAACAGAGGCCTCGACGGCGAGTTCTGCACGAGAAGGTTAGCACCGCATACCCACTCAAGGCTGCATCTCTCTCTCCCAAGTCTACAACTCACATTCATCACCCGCAGATCCAACACCTGCCTCAGTAAATCGTCCGCCAACTTGCTCAACGTCGTCCCTTCCTCGATCTCTGCATGAGCATACATCAACACCCTCGCATGGTGCGCTTCCTTCCTCACCCCAAGCCTCACCCAGCTTGGAGCCGCCTGCGCCGTTCTGCTACCGCCGCTGTTACCGCTGTCCCTCGTCCGACCGCTCCTCTGGCTCTCGCGCATGTCCGAGTCCCGCTGGGAACTCCGCATAGAAGGCGCGCCGAAGTAATTTTCCACGAGGGCGTCGCGGGACCAGGTTTCTACGGGGTCGGCTCCTGGACATGGAACCGTAATAACGCTTTAAAGATGAAGTCAGCTCTTTTTCCCCTCCTATCCCCTCTAGCATACATATAAATATTAAATAAAATAAATGAAAAAAAATCACCGGAAACAAAGGGAACGAATAACTAACTCGACAGTTGTTTCGTCATATCCCGATCCTCCTATCGACCCGTCGACCTGCACAAACCGACCCCGAGCGGGGACAACTTCTACTATCCCGTCATTCTTGCGCGTCGTTCGCTGCGACTCATCGGCCTGTTCTCCATTTTCTGTCGTCGGGGCGCTCGCCGGCGCCGAAGTCTGGTTCCGATCTCCTCCGTCCCCACTCGGCAGAATCGGCTCCGAATCGGCCCTTGCACCGAGCATCATTTTCGCTTCGCGATTCGAGTCTAGATTCTAATGCTTAATAAATAATGCTGGAAAGCGAAAAAAAGAATGAAAGAAGAAATTTGTCCAGAATCTTTAACCAAATCTTCTCTGTATGTCTCTCTAAATAAACCGCCGTATTTCATGCTCCCGGACCCATTCACTCCCAAGACCACGCCCACCCATCACGCGAAATATATCCATCATCCCCCCCTCCCCGGACATCTGCGTGACGATAAAACAAAGAGAAGAAACTAACTGAGCGAAGCCCTGCAGGGGACGTAACCCCACTCATGGAAAGAGCCTAGCGGTACCAGCTGAGCAAAGACCCGCCTCGTGTCTCAGAATCAACCATCGTCGTAATTGGGGGTGTCGTGATCACCTGGACTCGGTCGCACAAAATCCCACCTGAGCCGCACCAATTCAGTTTCTGATTATACGTGCATTTTGTATTATTCGAAGTCGCGCGGACACGGGACCATAAGTCATCATAGATCACAGACTGGGGAGGGAAAAGTGGAAGCCTCAACTGCAGAAGGGCACTGGCATGGCCACTGAAGCCAGCAGGAGCCTGGCCACTGGACGGGGTCGTCTTAGTGTTGACATCCGCCCTAGAATTCGGGCTAACCGATTTTCCGTAACCAAACCCAATTGAGATTTAGACCATCAACCGCCAACTTCCACCATCCTCAACACGTCCAACAATCCAGGAATTGAACACACACAAGACGGCGGTCGCAACGGAGCAAGCACGTCCCAGGATAAAGCATGCCTCCAAAAAACCGAGGACTCTTCGCAATGTTACGAGGCTGGTGGCGGCGATGGCGCTGGTCCAAGCTACTCGAGCTGCAGTCGCCGCTCAAGCTGCGTCTGACATACCGCGTCCTTTGTGAAATATCACCAACGCCAGTCTTCTCCCTATTAAAACTTCTCTGGCCGATTTCATGGTATATGGCGACACCCAAACCCGAGTCGCCGCGCTTCCTGCTGCAGAACGCAGAAGCGGTTGAAGAGCGCGAGACTTTGACCTACGGCTGGATGCTCATGCCGCTGTGGAGGTGGCGCGACACGCCGCAACGGTCCTTCTACCGCATGTACGAGGATTTCGTGGCCGATCAGGGCGTGCTCCTGGGCTATGAGACCGAGTACTTCTTCAAGCACTCCGACCCGGCCTGGGCGCTGCACCTGCTTCCTGACCCTCGCGAGGGCGACGACGATGATCCGGAACGCGACGCCGTGATGGCCTCGTTCCTTGAAGACGTCGTCGGTGCGTTCAACTGGCGCCTCGCGCTAGGCCTTCGACGTGGGGCGCCTTCGGTGGATCGCGCCGACGATGGTACGCCGGCGCTGTTCATTCCCGAGCGCTGCCCAGATTGGGTGGCGTCAGTGCCTCCGTTGGCCGAAAGGCTGGTCCTCCACAAGAGACGGCTGGGCTCGGACTTGGACGATCCGGACGATCTGTACTTGAAACGGAATATCGAGGCCGGAACCGGATATCTTACGACAGTGTAGCGATAAGATTCTCATGGAGAAGCTTCACGACAGGTTCAATTGAAGCCGCGAATGTCGAAGTGGCGGCGAATCTATCGCACCAACTCGTATGAATTTTAGGAGGTTTTCAGTACAATACAGTATACTCCAAAACAACCAACCGCCTTCGCTGTGACCTAAGCCTAGTGCCACTGGTTGTCAAGACCAACGTATCGGTACTTCTTGGCGTTCTCATCCCAGACCATCTCAGCGATGCCAACTTCACCATACACCCTCTCGTACTCCTCCTTGGCTATTTCGATGCCCTTGCCCAATACAGATTCAAACCCATTGTAGTTGAGGCTGCTCAAGTACTCGACACTAAGGGGCGGGCCGCTGTTTTTCAAAACCCGGACTATGGCCACGGCGTCGGAAAGGTCTTCCGCACGCACGTTCTTTCCAGCGACCTCGATACGACGGAGCTTACGCTCTAGCGACCACTCCAAGTCGGCAGCATACACGATGATGTTCGTACCAGGGTAGATGACGATGTTCTGCTCGATCGATTGCAAGAATAGATCCAAGCGCTTAGGCCGGGTAATGAAGAGCTTGAGCTCGTCGTTCATCCATTCGACCGTCAGGTTGCATCTATCGGCCACCTTGCGAATGGCGGCGAGAAGTTCGTTGCGGTAGTCTTCGGCTGCGTCGACGTTAGGGTCGAGCATGCAGTCAACGTCCTTGGTAGCACCGCGGATGTGAAAGTACTTGATGGCCATGCAGCCGCCAGCGCACATCAAGCGGATTGGTGCGACGCTCATGAGTAGCTCCGACTCGCCCACTTCAGCGTCAAGTGCGGCCAGGGCTAGATCCGAGGTATATCGGTCATCTAGTGGTTCTCAAACCGGGAACAGCCACGACTACATTTAAGTATTGCTTACCTTGGTCGATGTCGCTCTCAGTGAGCTTAGTCTTTCGGACTTGGAAGGGAGGCATTGTGCGAAGCTACTGTATATATACTGGAGAAGTTCTTCTTGGAGGAGAGAGATCTCTCACGAATGACGAGCTTTGCCTATTATATATTCGATGGTTAGCGGCGTACTCGTAGACGGTTGTATATCATGATGTATGTTGGATCGGGCATTTTCCGTGACGAAGACACTGGAGCTCACGTAGAGAGAAGGCAGTGGCCAAGATGCTGTCGGCTGTTGGGCCTTGTCATCGACCCGGCCCGGGAGGTGGGGCGGGCATCAGCGACTGCGACTGCGACTGACTGTTCTGTGAGGCGCCCAATCATGTGGCTGCAGCCGGTTCTTGATGGCCGGGCATGGCGCATGCGCTACTTGTAAATAGGAAAAGGCCCCGGGAACAGGTGTGAGGTGTTAGGCAGCAAACGTTTCGTGCTCCTGGATACTGAGTGCTGAGTGCTGAAATATCAATTGATCAATTGTAATTGACTCTTCTAACCGCCCCGCCGTTTCTGTTCACTGTGCGAACAAGCTGTACCTGAACTAGCCACCGTCTAATTCTCCGAACACTAAAATAAACATATCCTAGCGTCCTAGACCCACTGTAAATGCGGCGACCAGGCCGTAGCCAGCATTCTCCGTACTGGGTACCCACTGCTATCGAATCGCCCGTTTTTAGTGGCCTTGATACAATCACGAGCTGTCCCCATCCAACCCTAAAACAAAGCCTTCAAGACACATAAAGCCTGGGCTTCCCTCCTCGACTGGGGATCCCTTCAAGAAGCCAAAAGCTTGGAAAATGCCAACCAGCCTCGCGATTTCAATTGCCTGCCGCTGGGCATCCGAAAGATCCCCAGTAGCAGAATAGAAAGCCCCCCAGAATACCCGCCGAAGCCTACGATGACTAGGGTGGAAGCGCCAACCAGCCCCCGTCATGATGCCGAGAACCGTTTCGAGACCCCAGAGCGACGTGCCAAATGGGGCAACTTTAGCGTCCGGCCAGTCGACGATGCCGGTGACGCTTCCGGTTTCCGGGTCTACGTGGATATTCATCTCCAAGAGGTCGCCATGGTTGAGCACTAGGGGGTAATTAGGCATGAAATGAAGGGGGAGATGTTTCTTGGCCTCGTGCAGCTTCGGGTGAAAACGCAGGGGAAGGCTTTGCGTGAGCTGTTCGAGACGGGCGGAATATTCGGCGTGCAGAGCGGCGGGGTCTGGGAGTGGCATCGAGGCTGGCATGCCGACGCGAAAAATCTAGTCTCCGTTAGCGCGGAGCTTATTAAGACCTCATCGAGCGAAGACGGGAGGACAAACAGACGATTCAAAGTCTTCTACGGTTCGACTTAAAAGTCGGAAGTCGTCAGGGCCATAGAAGTGGCGCTGAGCTCATGCAAAAGCGACTCCGGGGACATGGTCCATCAGATATACATGAAGCTGATCCAGCGTGCCGAGGGACTCGCAGTCGGGCACGAAACGATCGCCGTAGGCTTGTCTTGCATGTTGCAGGAGCTCAACATTAATAGGCGGCTCGCGGAATGCGAAACTGGACGACTTTCTGGCGGTCGGTGCCGGCCAACACGGTGTAACTGGTCACACCTTGTATGAAGGTGGGACGGATCGGGCCCCCAGCAATATCGGCGGCCTTCCGATCGCAGTCTGCCTGTGTAGTGGGTTTGTTCTGTTCGAAAAACTTGCCAATCAGGAACGTTGACAACGTCTGAATGGCATCTCTACCAACTGTGTATTGAGATATATCCATGGAGTAGAAGTTGCAGATTGGTGTTGAGCTGTACTTGGTCTTCGGGATTGTGTTAATTTGAAAAAAGAATACTCGGGTCAAAGTTTAGACCGACTGTTATTAAAGGTTAAATTCGCACATAGTCTACGATGGGTGATCCTACCACACCCATCATCGATTTAGAAAGGCGAGCAGGTATTTTATGGGTTGAAGTCCGTAGAACTGGTTTAAGCTAGGATACCTCCTATCAAATTCTAGCATCACTCTTTACATATCCAAATATATAGGTGGAAGAGAGGGAAGTATCCCAGCGAGGCTACTCAAATCAAGGGTATTATTTTCAGAACTCCGTACAATCCCCCAAGTATAGTACATGTCTCCAATCTCTGCACGAGGATATTTGCTATCCACAACACACGAGGGGCGCTATCGGGTATCAGTTGCTGGCTATGCTTTGCGAGCTGCCCTCCGCTCGCCTGCCCCTACAAAACCACCCTCAGACTGAAAAAAGAGGGGTCAACTCCAACACCTTCACCACACGTCCTGCCCACACCAGACTCCACGGCCGCCAGAACGAAAATGGGTCATGAAGATAGCATCGGCTCCTAGAAGCACCATCGTTCAACCCATATCAATCGTCGTAACATGCACCACAGCATCGATATACAATCGATTCTTGACCACGCACACCATCCCCGGTAGGATCTTGAACATGCCGTGCGGTCCGACGTTAACGTCTATTGCGCCCTCGCCGACGCCCATCTTCACCACCAGCTTTCCAGCTGAAACGACGCAGATTCTTATACTATCAGCCTCGGGCTGCCAATTGTGGGGCGAGCCCGGTTTGATAAAGATGACATTGAAACCGATCCCGTCGGCGATTGGGACCGTTTTGTTGCGCGTTAAGTATGCGTTTGAAAATACCACGTCTAGATCGAAAAAAGAAAAGTAATAAAACAAAAATTAGCGTAAGGTACTGGGGCGAATGGGTATTGGTTTGCAACGACTTACTTTCTCCGTCTGGACCGGCCGTGCTGATCCGGCCTGGTGCAATTTCCCAGTCTTCCATCGCGATAGAATCCACTGACACGACGGGCATGCCATTCCCACCGTGTGATGCCTCGATAGGAGCAGAACTGGGTGTAGTATTTGTCTGAGGAGTAGAATTCGAGGGTCTCTGCGGGGCAGCCCCAAGTTCAGCAATCCTACCCGATCGTAAAGTGACCATGCGCCGGATAGGCTGTTGCGTCTCCCCAACCGGGCCGTTCCGTTCCGATGTAGCCTCACTTTCGGGGCCTACAGCGTCTGGTAAGGTGTCTTCACTCTCGGTGCTATCACCATCCTCGGACTGATTCTCATGAACACCATTACCCTGAACAGCAGGCGATCGTCTGGAGGCGGTTCCGGAGCCGGTCCAACCATTGTAGGGTGTGGGAATATTACTAGAGCCATCCTGTCCATCGCCAAGGGTGTACTGATGCCGCCAACGCCACCTCTTCGCTCGGTAGTGGCACATAGCGCAGCAATCCCCAAAAAAGTCAATAAGACTCTCGGGGAAAGAATCGTCAGTCACGATGCACAGAGACGGGTGCTTGCGAGCGCACGGCTCGCACGAGCGTTCCGCCTCGGTGCCTGTTAGGTACAGGATGAGCCCGAGGGTAGGCTTCCTTGTACCCATCGTCAGCTCCGAACAATACTTTGCGATCTCTGGTGGCCAGGAACGTCTTCGCCGAAGGACCCTCAGTTCGTTCCATTCCTTGTGATCGGTGAAGATGCGCACATCGTAGTCGTTGGGTAGGACCTCTTTGAGATAATCGGGAATACTCGACAACGTCTTTTCCGGTGCTGAGGGAGCTGATGCTGATCCTTGAATTATCCTCTGCTCGGTGGATGGCGCCCGCGACGATGTTGAGTTTGTTCTGGTGGTTGTGGGCGTATTCCTCCGAGACCTTGGTGCTGAACTGGGAGCTTTGGTCGTCGCCGCCGGCGTCCGGACGCCCACGGGAGTCCCGTTAAGATTACGGGAAATCTGCGAGATAATAATGGGCGCGGTCTGTCCTACTTTGCCGATAACGGATAGGGTGCCATCACAGTTGTCATTGAGTTGCAGTCCTCGGTGACCCGCCTAACTCGAATTAGATAATTCATACGAAAGAGTATCATGAGTGCTTGGCTTGGCCTGATAAGAAATCACCCCTTACCGAAAAGTGCCCTCCGAGAGCTCTTAAATCAACAAACCGCCTCGGACAGTCAACAATGGGACAGGCCCATGGATTTTTGGGATCCGGATGCTTTTTGTAATGGTCCGGGATGAGAGTGCCGGACGCAGAGAGGGCGCGTCCTTGCTCGTCTAACCAAGTATTGCGTTTACCCAACTAGTTAGCCAAGGTGTGCAAAAAGAGAGAGGGAAGGAAAATAAATAAAAAGGGCCCCAGGACATGTCGTAGTTCAACTTACCGACCCATAGCGAGTACAACTTCTTAGACTTTGTAGCAAGAAAGTTGGTAGGCTTAGTCTCGGGGGTGTTGGTAGTGGGGCTCGCCACAGCCTGAGTCCGCGGCGGTACAGCGCCGAAAGGCCTCGGGATAGGCACGGGGGTTATGTTTGCGGGCACTACGTAGGATGGCGCAGCCGGTTTACCATTGGTGCTCTTAGCTGATCGCTGGGCGTCCGTAGCTCCAGGGGTACCGCGGGATTGCGTCGTCGCCTTCTCTCGCATGGCCGCCGGCACCGAAGGTATCTCATCCTCTGACCCGCTCGAACAGGAAATAATAGGGGCTGCCAGGTCTAGCCCGCTGTTAAATGGCTTAGGGCGAGCTATAGGAGTTGAATTCATCTTTGTCGGAGTAGAACCAGCCGTTCGAGGATTCCTAATCACGGGCGCGGTGGGCGCGACGACTGTTCGTCCGGCGGTTGGCGTGGACGTAGCCGACGACGTAGCTGATTCCCTCAGCACGAAGCTTTTCTGCCCAGCTCCACTGCCAGTAGAAGGCCTCGACACGCTTGGCGGCGCGCTGGAAGGAAACGGAACCCCAGCGGACGAATATAGGGCTGATACGTCGAGCCTATCCGACGATCCACCCCAATTGTCGTCCGCGGCCTGTCTTCGCTTGGCGCTGCTCCTCAAACCCTCCTGACCCCCGCCTTCATGCGGACGCTGCCGTTTAGTCCCCGTCTGAGGCGACGAAGACGACGACGACGCGAATAGCGAGTTCTCTAAACTGCCATTGGCTAAGTTATTAGCCTTCTGCCACTGTGCCTGAAGCCCTTGAATCTCCTGGCGATTCGATAGCTGGGGCTTGGCAGCCATAGCAGCTACCTGCTTCGGCTTCGCGGGGCTACCGGCCAAGGACTGGGTGCGGCTGGGAAATAAGTCGCTTTGAACCCGAAATTCTGAAAACTCATCGTCGTCCGAATCGCTAGTCATGACTATCCCTTTTCGACGGCGGAGAGCGGAATCGCGCTTCTTTTTGAGCATGACGCGTTTGTAGGGCGCTAAGCCAGTCCTGGAGGTTGAGGGGGTGACGGGCGGGTCGATAGAGCTGGGAGCTTTGCTAGCTTTTTATAAGCAGGCTAAAAGATACCGCAGCGAATGGGCTTAAAGGGTTTAGATGCATAAAAGAAGCTAATATAGATAAGT
>SJVG01000971.1:0-13521 GCA_034774675.1 Scedosporium minutisporum
TTGGAGCGGATCACCAATCCCAAGCCTAAAACGGCTCAACGCCCCACCAAGACCCTCTGCCACCACCCCAGCCCCATGTTTTCCTCTTTACACCCCTCTCAAGCTCCTTTAACATTCAGGACTGTACCCTCTTGTATACCAATGTATTGCTAGTTGTACCCTCATCCACCGTATCTACATAGTCCAGGATGCCATCTAGGATACCCCCGGTTGTCTCTCCCCAAGTACTATCAACGAGGAAGGTCAAATAGGACATCAAACTGCTCTGATCGACACGGCTCGCCCACACCCCCCGTCCGTCTTCCCCTAGCCGTCTTCGATGCCACACTAGGTACCTTCCCAGGCCCTATGTCCCGTGGCTTCCCTATTCGACATCAAGGTGATGTTAGACACACCCATCCCTTCCCTCCACATCAACTTGATGTATTGATCCTCATAGAAAGAAACGCCATACCCAACACTTAGCCTTCCACATCCCATATCAATCTTCTTTAACTTAGATTCTGTTCAACCCGCACGCCGTCCCTCCAGTTTTCCTCAAGACTTCTTCGTATCATTAGACGCAGACCTCTTTTTAGAACAACTGCCCCTCCAACTCTTCCGGGTTTTGAGAAACTTCTCTTAACCGTCGTACATTCTTATCTACCCATCGAGATCTTGTCTTGTCTGTCTCGTTTTTCAAACGCCTTAGTCTCACACACGCCGGTTTCAGTCGTCTCAAGTCCGGCTAGGCCAAGGTCCTCTCAGGATCGTCTGACTCCTCCTCTGCTTCGCTCTGTCTATTGACCCAAGGCGAGAACTAAGACAATCCACGCCGGGTTTCAGCCCACTCCCCTCCGCTTCTTCTTCAGGAACCGCAGAAAATCTAGTCTGTCAGTCTCACCTGCGAGGCGGAGAATCACAATATGGAACCTCAGTATTCCGACAACCTTCGACCCCCCGTGTATCCTACCCAACAGGTCCTACAAGAAAACATGCCTTACTGTGACGGCATGGAATCAGCACCGGTACCATTCTACTCCCATCAGACTTTCCTGGAACAGCAAGTGTCTGGTACGGCATCAACCCAGCGTCATTCGCAGTCATATTCGCTTCACCATCAAAGGATACCGTCGCAACCGAGCCACCAATCTGCCGCCCCGTGGTCTCCTCCGGAAGTCAACAGAGAGTTGGAACACTACTCTTACCAACGATCCCCCACGAGTTGTGAAAATCTCTCTCCCAGTTATAACCAAGCGCCTATATCCCCAGTGTCGTGGTCGTCTCCAAGGCAAATGCCCTTCCAAACGCCTGGCGAACATTTTCGACCGCAGCAGTCAGCACCAGCCATGAGGGTCTACACCCACGCCGAGGGCGACAGTTCCGCTGCATTCTCTCACTCCGGAGTGAGGAACGACAGCATTCCACACTGCACCTATCCCACCATTCAACATGACAGCGTTTCCGGAAGACGCTCTCCTTTTGAAACCAAGCCGGAGGTTCACTACTCTTCCCCATCGACGACTCAATCGCGCGAAATGCGGAGCCCCTTCAGCGAACACGGTGCCGATGCTATGAGCCCCCCAAGCCCGACTTCTGAAGTGAATGAATCGCCATCTCTCGTGGACGTGAATACGAATCATGAACCCTACGCTCAGCTCCTTTACAGAGCCTTCATGAGCCATCCAAGACACGCCATGACGCTTCAAGAAATTTACCAGTGGTTTCGAGAGAACACTGACAAGGCAAAGGATGAGGGGAAGCCCGATAAAAGCGGTAAGGGCCAGGACGGCTGGAAGAATAGTATTCGACATAATCTCAGCATGAACAAGGTAAGTACTTCTCATTTGGACGCCATAGACTTTCAGTTCGCGCCAGCAAGCACGCCTCGTTGCCAACCAGTGTGACAACGAAGCACGGAAAGCAAAGACGGCATGCTAATCTGACCTTACCGGGTCAATAGGCCTTTATAAAACGAGAGCGGCTCCCTCCAAGTGAGAGGATCGGAAATTCCACTGGAGTTGGAGACTTAAAACGAGCGGGCGAGTGGGTGCTCGAAGGGTGGGCCATCGAGAACGGTATCAAAAGTACGACATTTTACAGAAACGGCAAAGGGGCTCGGCGAACCGGCGGCGGTAGACACACCCACACCAACAGGAACCCGCACGTTATCATCTCTTCTCGGCGCCAACAACCATCTCCTGAACAGCGGAGACTATCGGGACGGGCAATGTCGGGTCGAAAAGGGGGGTATGCCTCGAGTCAATGTCAATGGAGGAGACGACTGGAGATGCAAAACCAAGCTCAACAGCAGTCGTCCGCAATGACTTCGGGCTATGGTCCAACTCTTCCTCCGTGGGCTGAGATGAGCAGGACGCCGGAGATGGTGGAGCGGATGGTGGAGGGGACAGGTTCCACCCTTAGAACGGAGACGAATGAGCCCTTGACACCCCCCGAGGGAACGCCAATGAACTACGAGATACAGGCACTTCCGGTTTCTGATCCGAACGCTCATATAATTGGGAGCGGCAGGGGATACGGGCCATGTCACTCAGCGCCGCTAGATCTTACTACATTCGATCTTGCCGACATTTCTGGAGTCTACGCCGGCGGACATGTCTTTGCCAACTTCGAGATGCGCACTTTCCGTGGGCGCCTCTAAGTGCAGTGTGGCATTCGGTGCACCCCATGTGCAGGGATTAGCAACTGGATTCGACGAATAAGAGAAGGGAGAAAAAAGAAAAGGAAAAAAGAGAAAAGAAAGAAAAGAAAAGAGCGTGCGACAAGACGCCAACCTTCACTCAGGATCCCTGGCACAATGGTCTATTTTCCCCCCATTTCTTTCCCCTCAGTTCCAGCGTTTACATCCGCGGGCTGGACCCACTACTCGCCCACTGCTTCTTTGACACCGTTCCCGTTTCCCAGCCTAGTTCTGTCATGTTGCCTCGCCAGGCTTTCCGCCTCGACTTTAGCGCGTGGGACTGACACGACGGACCAAGCGCCAGGCTCTAGTGCTACACCAGACACCATTGCCATTTCGTCTACTACTCGACTCCTGCGGTTGGCCAGGTCAGGCCAGGCTCGCGGAGAGGCCAACTTTTAGCCCCCATTTTGGCGCCGATGCTAGTGTGGCGCTTGAACAACTCCTCACTGCATTGATCACACCCGGGGGGTGATGAGTGCTTGGACGTCTTGGTACACACTATGCCATCGGCAGTCTTCTCCCACGTCAGGTACCTGGCGTTTGACTCCATTCTTTGACGACTCACCACTCTCCCGCTTCATCTTCATCTTCTTCGCCCACCTTTGTCATCACCGCGTTATTTATTTGTTTTTAATCTCTTGAGGAGACTGATTCCTCTTCACGAAGCTGTTTTGTTTGGGTTAAAGACGGTCGGCATCGCCGACCTGGGCTCGCGCATCTGGGAGGGCCCTGTGTTCTTTATCTTGCTTCTTGGGTATGCGACACGGATCTTTTTTTTTTTTTGGTACTTCTTTTCTTGGCTTTCCAGAATATGTATCGTTTGGATTGTTTTCGCCATTTCTTCCTTCCCTGATACTTCCTCCTCTACAAATTGTGTTCCTCGTCAAGGCTGTGTCAAGATTCTGGTATCGGCTCGGTTAGCTGACCTCCAGGAATGCAGCCACCTGGTTGATTGGTCAGTCAAGCAGTTGACTTGGAGGGGTGTGGACAGGGGCGCCATGTTGAGCTGAGCAGGGGTGGAAGGGTTCACTTTTACTTCGTACTTGTTCTTTTTCCTCAGGGTGTGCAGCAAGCATCAATATTGTCTTTTTTTTTTTTGGTTCTCTGCGTAGAGTGGGGTGGGTTTGTTCTTGATTTCTTGACACTTCTTTTTTTTGCTATTTTTTTTCCCCTTTCCTTTTCTTGTTCCTTTTCGCTTTCTCCCTTTTTGTATGTGTGTGGTTTATCTCTCGGTTTGTGAGGTCGAAGCACGAGCATCATGAGGTTTAGGCGTGGTGTGCGGTGTGCGGGCGTCGTTTTGTGTGTTTTTACGTTTTCTTCCTTTCTTTTACCTTTTTTTGAGGGCATCAAGTCTTATTAGGCTTGTCCCCTGGGGCTTACCCCAGGTTCTGGTGTTACCCACTGCGATCGCAATAGAGACGACCATAGATGGCCCGGGAGGATCATCGAAGTGGTATGAGGTAATAAGACAGAAATAAATACAATATTTATTGGTATTAAAATAAGGCCGAGAGATAGAGATGACACTCTCCGTGATCTTCGAATGTATCGTAGAATGTCGATATGACGATATGACGATGCAACGTAGTTGGCAAGAGTCTTCTGATGGTTTAATCCTCATTTCGGACAGACGATCGTGTGAGAGAGGTGAACGGCGGCGGCACTTGGATTTCCTTCCTGGCCTGACTGCCTGCAGAACGACACTTCGTGACCAGTCCGCCAAGACGGCAAAGAGAGCGAGTTGATCTTTCCCGGATTTGTGCTTAAACTCTGAGAGCAGCGACGACGAGATTTGATTGGTACCAGTCTGTCGGTAATGCGCTAGAGATGAGGCGGGGTTGATGGTAAGGGAAGGACCGTGGCACTATGGGTGGGGCGTGTGATAAAATCAAGGCCTTGACCTTATTTTCAGAAGTTTACGAAGTAGTGTGTAGGGGACGGACGGGTCTCTGACCAGGGTGCTCTTCTTGCCAAGCTTTAGTTGTCAAGCTGTCATGCTGCAGTACGAAGTATCAAGATTTGATGTTTACGGACGTATGGTTTAATTAGATCTTTTCCGTCTTTTCTCCTCGGCCATATATATTTTTTTCCCTTGATTTTTTCAAGTCGAACGTGTGATGAAGCCCAGCGTCGTGTGTGCGGAATTCTGGCCAGGATGGTATTATTCGGGCGATCATCGTAGTTTCATTGCAGCGAGGCGGCAAAAAAGAGTAGAAAAGATAAAAGATAAAAGATAAAAGAGTCAAATTATAACCCTAGGAAATTAACTCGTCAATCTCGCAGATAAGGTTTTTTTCTAATTAGAGTATACTTATCTAGAGATTAAACTTATTAAACTAATATAATATATATAGATCTATTTTATTTTAAGTAATTATAATGAGAAAGAATGTCTAATGCTTTTAAGGAAGAAATTATACAGCACTGTCCAGCTTCTGAGCCTCGCACATCTCGGAATACAAGCCCCCTTTCTCAACTAACTCGCTGTGCGTCCCGGCCTCCACAATCTTGCCTGCGTAGAAGACGAAGATGCAGTTGGCATCGCGGACTGTTGAGAGGCGGTGTGCCACAGCAATAGTGACCCTGTCCCCGGACGACGCCGCCTCCGATAGCGCGCTCTGGACGAGCTTCTCCGACTCGGTGTCCAGCGCGCTCGTCGCCTCGTCGAGTAGGATCACGTTGGGCTTGCGCACCAGCGCCCGGGCGATGGCGATGCGCTGCCGCTGACCCCCAGAGAGCTGGCTGCCGCTTGTCCCGCACGGCGTGTCGAGGCCCTCGGGCAGCGATGAAACGAAGTCCCACGCGTTGGCTGTCCGGCACGCCTCCTCTAGCGCCTCGTCTGATGCTGTCTCCATCGCGCAGAGGTCCGGCATGCCCTGCGAGATGTTCTCACGGATCGTGCCCGGGAAGAGTGTCGGTTCTTGCTGCACCAGGGCCACCTGCTTGCGGTACAGAAGCGGGTTGATGGACGACAGGGGCGCAGCCGAGTCGATGATGATAGCGCCGCTTGTTGGGTCGTAGAAGCGCTCTAGGAGCGAGACCATGGTGCTCTTTCCGCAACCTGATGCGCCCACGAAGGCCACAAAGTTACCTCGTTGAATCTAAAGGTATTGGTGTTAGTGAAGACGGTTCAATCTCGAACCCGTGCCCCCTCCAGGGAGCAAAGAGCTGCCTCCCTTCAAGCACAGTAGATACTTACCGACAGAGACACGCCCTTAAGAACCTGGTTGTCCGGCGCCAGGGGGTATGAGAAATGCACGTCTTGGAAGTCGTAGGAGCGGCACCCGCGCTCGGGTCCCTTTTTGCGGTTATCGTCAGTCTCACGGATGATACCGTCGAGCCCGTCAAGCCAGAAGTAGTAGTTGGCGGCTTGGTTCGCGCTAGTGAAGCCTGGAAGCTGTCAGTAACTCGATCCCGGCGCACTTGGAGCCTCGTCTGGACTCACTGCTGGCGAAACTGAAAGCCAACGCAGTGGCTTGGCCGGAGAAGTAAACACCCATAAACGACACGACGAACTGATAGAAGCTGATTTCCCCGTCGTTGATCAGCTTCGACCCCCACCTGGTTGCACAATCAATCAGCCGAGTTGTTTCACATGATTCCGTATAAAACCAGGAAGCGAAGACTCACCAGAACCCCAAGGCCAGCACGAAGTACTCGACGGACTGCGTGAGAGAGAACCAGGTCATCATGTGGAACATGGGCCCGCTCGTCTGAGAGATCGCGAGGTCGAGCTCGTCGACGTACTTCCTCAGGACAGTGCTCTCGATGGCGAGCGAAGAGACGGTGCGGATCGCCATGACCGCCTCCGAAGCCACTGAAGCGCTAGCCGACAGCCTCTGGCTCATTTCGTCCTCCATCTTGGTCTCGAGCCTGACGCGCGTATAGCCACCTATCAACATGGGTGCCAGGCCGACGAAGACACCGACCAGCCCGAGTTTCCAGGACACAATGATCGCGAGGACGCTCGATGCGACGACATTAATCACGGACATGAGGGTGATGGCGACGGTGAAACCCATTAACTCCACGATGGCCTGCGGGTAGGAATCGAGGCGGCTGATGAGCGCGCCCACCGTGTTTTCAGGCCGGTCGAAGAACCGGAGGTCCTGGCGGAGGAAGGACTCCAGGATTTCCCGTCGCATCTTCCTGCTGAGAGCCTAGGATACGGTACACTTGCGGTCAGTATCGTGATGCGAGACTGGGAACAGGATTCTCCTTCCCGCGCCAAAGACATGGAAGCCCTCACCTGTGCGATAGTATTGGTCGACCAGCCCATGACGAAGTATATGACGAGAATGCCGAGCGACATGACGAAGAACATCAACGAGATGAAATTGCCGCGAGCGACTAGGTTTGGAGACGTAAGGACGCTCATGATATTACCTAGCAAGAGGGCTTGTCCAGGATTGACGGCGGCTGCGAGTGACATTGTGGTGAGCAGGTGCGACGGCAGTGCCACACTCTTCGAGGCTGGAGCTGGGAAGCCTTTCTCAGTCGAGACCACTTACCTCCTCCGATGCACGTGGCTATTGTGACCGCGAACCAAGGCCAGATATCCGGCGTCCCTCTCAGAAGCTTCCAAATACTGCAGATAATGCCCGTCTTCTCATACAGGCTGTGGTCTTCTGGGTCCTTTGCAGCCAGTTGTTGCGCCTCGCCCGTCTGGATCCTGGCAAGAGACTGAACGCGGTCGACATGATCGCCTCCTTTTTCCGAGGCCTCATCGGACGTGGTTGTGTCCCCCGAGCCGTGGTTCTTCTGGATGTTAGCCGCGCGAGGTCCTGGGCCTTGACGAGAGTAGCGTAGATGCCTTTCATAGACACCAGCTCTTCGTGATGCCCCTGTTCCACGATCTTGCCCTTGGACATGACCACGATGTTATCCGCATTGCGGATAGTCGCGAGCTTGTGCGCGATGACGATGGTCGTCCGGTTCTCGGAGGCGCTGTCGAGGGCCCTCTGGACGATACCCTCAGCGTGCGGGTCGAGCGCGCTAGTCGCCTCGTCGAGAAGTAGGACTTTGGGCTCCGAGATGATGCTGCGGGCTATGGCGATCCGCTGCTTCTGTCCGCCTGAGAGCAGGCCGCCTCTCTCGCCGATGCGCGTGTAGTATCCTTGCGGCAGGTTCTGGATGAAGTCGTGCGCGAAGGATAGCTTCGCGGCCTCTTGGACGCGCTGCATTTGGTCTTCTTGCGATGCTCCCTCCCATTGCGTGCCGACGAGGCCGTTGGCTATGTTTTCGAACACGCTGCCGTTGAAGAGCACCGGTACCTGGACTCGTTAGAGAAGTGTCTTGTAAGTCTGCGGTACGCGCTTTGGGTGTCATACCTGTTGAACTAGACGGACGTTGGTCCGCAGCCACTTGAGGTTGAGCTGACTGATGTCCTTGCCATCCAAGAAGATGCAGCCTGCACGAGGGTTATACCACCGTTCGAGCAGGGTGATGATCGTGCTTTTTCCTGAGCCGGAGGGTCCCTTTTTCCCCCGCTTAATTAGAGGCTTCTACGGTAGATTACGATAGGACCTACTCACCACCAATGCCGTGACCTTGCCTGCGGGGATGTTTAAGGTAAAGTTCTCTAGAACGGTGACATCTGGACGCGTAGGATAGCTGAAGTTGATACCGTGCAGATCGATGATGCCAGCAGTTTCGTCAGGTCTGTCTCCCGATTCGTCGAATGGGTCAATCTCGGATTGCCTATCGATGAGAGCGAATAGCTCCGAAGCTGCGGTTGCCGCGCGACTGAAGGTGACCATGTGCGGTGTTACTTGCATGACCGTACTTGCAGCTAGGATGACGGAGAAGAGAACACTGACGTCTTAGTTAGTCTCTAGATCTCGATAGCGAAATGGCAGTCTGACTGCTGGCTTGCGAGAGAGTATATACTGACACAAAGACGGTTCCTAGGTTGGAAATCTCACCGCGATCGAGCATGGCGATGCCCTGCCAGAAGGCCAGGCCCATGCCGGCATAGACGACGAAATACTGCCCCCCGAACACGATTCCGTAAAGCTTGTTCTTTTTCATTCCCTGGGTGTACGCATCCTGGAGGTAAGAATCGTACTTGGCCATCACCCTCGGTCGAAGGCTGAAGGCCTGAAGGGTTCGGACGCCTCCGAGGACGTTCTCGGCGTAGCTACCGGCTTGGGCGTAGACCTGCAAGATCTTGGTCTCGATCATGGCATCGATACCACCGGCCGTGCCAAGCACAATGAGCAGAGTTGGCACCATAAAGATGAGGATTAAAGTCAGCTTCCATTGTGTGACGAACGCGATCACGAATGCCGCCACGAAGGTGGAGATGGCTTGGATGACGATGCCGAGTTTCTCTGCGATGCCGGATTGGATGAGCTTGCCGTTCGTGGTCGCCTGCTGAGATATGGAGCCGGAGGTGCCCCGGTCGTAGTAGGCGATTTCTTGGCCGAAGGCAGCCCGTAGATAGCTTCGTCGGACGTTGCGGGTCAAGTGATACGCGACGTAGGTGAAGAGAGAGGCATAGATGTAGGTAGCCACAAGACGGGCGACACCTATGTAAACGAAATAGAGACTTTGGCTGCATTAGCATATGACCCTTGCCATCGTCTAGAAACAAAACCGGATGGATAATGCTCTTACGCCGATGTCCGGACAGCGGACATGAAATTGTCAGGCATTGAGTTCAACTCGGAGAAGCTGAAGTCGCTAAGCAGTGTCAAGAACTGTCCCATGACCAGGTTGACCATGGCGAGAGCAACTCCAGACGCAATAGCAGCTATGAAAGCAATGCATTCGAGGACGTAGAGTTTGGTATCGCCGAAAGTGAAAACTCTCTGCAAGATAGATGGTCCCAGCTCGTCAGCCACTACTCATAAGGATGAGAACGTAGCCATCAACTTTCCGGCTGGACTTACTAGGAAACCATTCGTGGATTTCTTCTTCTCGGCGGACTCGACATTCTCTTTCTCGGGTTTAATTGGGATTTGAGCATCTTTGGCGACTCCAGCAGCACTCTCGGCCTCTCGAAGGTCTAAAGAAGCTGCCATCTTGTTCGCTCCGTGTTGGGGTGTAGAAAGGGAAGAAAGAGGAAAAACGGAAGAAGGGGAAGAAAGGAGTGGACGGTTGGAGCAAGATGTCGAGCTTGCCAATTCTGATGAAAGAAGGTGATTAGGGAAATAAAGTGATTGGGGAAAGAGCGATTAGAAAGAGGAGTGAATATATAGAAGATGAGAAAAGGGAGGAAACCTTTTTGAGTACAATGGAAGGCATCTCTGAATCTTTGCCTTGAAAGAACTCGCGTTTCATCTTCGCCTTCTAATGCCTCGGGAGCTTGGAGGTTACCACGTCCGGTCTCAAGAACCTGGGTATCGTGATGTTGGCCCTCTATCAGAGTGCATCAGCGGTGCGGAGGCCGGAGCCTCCGAGCCTCCGAAGTTCCGAGGCCTAGTGCCAAGCCTCGCCGTCGCTACGGCGCCCGTAGCGAAGTGAGACTCGGAGGCCGCCTGCGCTGGGGCTCCGAACATTTTAAGGCCCATATGACGTCGCCATCTCTTCGGATCCCAACGTTCCATCTAGGCTCCGATGCCTCTGCCTAAACTAACACAATTCCTGACCTTGTACGCCTCGCTCGCCTGTGAGGCCTTTTGAGGGGCAGGAGAACCAATTGACCAATTGACGCCAACTCAAACACGACGTACATGTACCAGGCGGCAGTGCCCCGGCGTGCCCCACCGCCCACTCACTCACTCTCAATGGAAGAAGGACCGGGTGTCTCGTTCTCGCGGGCTAGGGAAGATGAGGAACAGAATCCTGCCGCAACCGAGAAGTTAGCGGTGAGCTTACCGATGCGCCTACCTTATGTGAAATTGTATCATGTGGCTGATCAGCTTATTCGAAAATAGTGTCATCGATGTCGCCAGCGTAAGGTGAAGATGAGACGTCCATCCCTCGGGCACGTACGTGAGTATCAGTGTCTAATTTCTCGTCTAGGTGAAATGCGACCGGGTAAGCCCGTGTTCTCACTGTGTCAAAGCTGGAACACAATGCTCATATGCAAGCGGCCCCAAGCCTAGAGAAAGGCGGCAGAGGGTCATGGTCTCGAACACATAGTAAGTAACTGCAAGATAACCATCCGCCTACCAAGCCCTAGCAAGCCGGAACAACATGCTGAGATTCATTAAGTGATTCTAAATTGGACGCAATATCGAGGAAAATCGACGAGCTCAGCCAGAGGATGAGCCAGTTGAGTCATGAGCCGGCCAAGAATAAAACCTCTAAACCCCTCGACTTTGCAGACCCTATCGACATCAGCCAGGAAGAGCGCTGCTCGTCCTTCTCGTTCGGACCAACGCCATCTTCTTCCTCACTCGGCTCTACGCCAAACCAAGGGGCCCTGCCGTATAATCCCACCGGCGAGGGTGTCCGTGAGGTGCACTACAACTCTTCCAAAGCGGAGTACGAAGGTGAATCGTCGCTTTTCGCTCACGCCGTCTTCGCTAGTCGGTTTCTACAGAATGTCGTTAACAACACGACCAACGCCGAGGTTGCGCAAGAGATGGAAGCCGTCCTTGACGGCCTCAGGGCTGCCGTTCATTCTGGGAAACAACAGTCTGATACGCTCAATAAACTGTATCCTCATGCCAAGGCGATCCCATCCGGCTCGACGACCCGTAACCTTCCTTTGCCGCCCATCGACAAGGTGTTCACGTGCCTGCGTATGGCCAGGGAATGCCCGCAAGTGGCCATGCTATGGCTGGGGGACTTTATTAGGCCCACCCAGTTCAGCGAGTACTTTATCAAAATCGCATCGCCTGGTCCTGCTACTGAAGCCGACTTGATCATCGTCCATTGCGGTCTTTACTGGTTGTTCTGCGAATGCTCCAAAGCCGTCGCCGACGAAGAAATGAAGCAAGACTACTACGCGCAGGCTTTCATATGCCAAGCGAACCTCGAGACTGTCCTTGCCAACCTTCGTTTTCAGCAGCAAACAAATATGGACTTCGTATATGCGATGGGTATGGCGGTAAGCTGTTTGCCTGTTTTTCGCGAGAACCAATGGGAAGATCCCGTTCCGGCTGACCGTGCCTACTAGTCGCTGTATTGCCTTCAGAAGAGCAAGCCATCTGCCGCGTGGAATTTCATCAATTCGGCCTCGCATATGATACAAGCTCTTGGCTTGCAACATAACGCGCCTGCAGGCATAGAGGGGCCAGAAGAAAAGGCCCAGAAGAGGAACTTGTTCTGGACCATATACATGACTGAGAAGATGCTGTCGCTACGCTTAGGTCGCTCATCGACCTTCCGAGATCAGGACATCACCCTGACCCGTCTTGGTATGGAGCGTTCCAGCGGTTCTTTTTTGGCCGAACTGGCCCCCGGTTGGATCAACATGGCGAGTATACAGGGCCGGATATACGACGAGATCTACAGTCCAGGAGCCCTCATGCAACCGCCGCACATCCGGACGTCTCGTGCTCGGGCTCTTGCGGCCGAGTTGAAAACTGCAATGCAACATGCGCAAGACGTCCACGTGAGTTTGTCCCGGCTATCTACCCAGGATCATGAAGCTGTCTCGTCCCAGTCGCCCCTCGAGACAACGCCGACGGCTGACTGGCCACAGGACCACTACGAGGCGAGCAAAGGTCAAGTGCTGGGACTAGATTACCACGAAATAGCAAAACGTTCCGACCGAGTCATCGGCCTTTCCATGCTTACGCTCATCTACCGGAGCATCGCCCCGGAGAAGCCCTCGGCGTCCGCGTTTTGCCAAGAATGCATCGATGCCGCCAGAGATACGCTCGAAGAACACGACCGGTGCGTCGCCGTGATCACCAAGGCGCGAGGGAAAACGGTGTTCCTCGAAGCATACATCAACTGGTTCGTTATCGATGATTCCCCCTTCCGTCCTCGACCAGATCAATCTAACGTGGAGATGCAGGACCACCACCCAGTCCCCGTTCATCCCCTTCATCATCCTATTCTGCCACATCATCGAAACGTCCGAGACCTCAGACCTCGAGCACATTAGAGGTCTTGTCGAGACGCTCGAGTCTACATCGAACTTCCATGCACATAAGACATGTGGGAGGCAACGTCGCCTCTTCAAGGCGTTGTACGACGTCGCGGCCAAGTACGTCGAGGTCAAATCCCGCTCAGACGGTGGAGAGGGGGGGATGTTGTGGTCAATGGCTCGGCAGCAGTATGCCGATGCGTTCGCCGGCACGACCTCGAACGGTCTCGGGCCCGATACATTGGACTCTAGAGGAATCGTAGGAGACCTGCGGACGACGAATACTACAGATGCCCCTAGCCACATGCCGTCGTACAACGAGGCTAGCGGGAATGGGATGGGGCTTGTGGATGGCGTGGTCGGGCCTACGGCGTTGCAGAACACGGCATTCGGAGATGTGGAAATGGAGATGGATCCCTCAGGAGTTCAACTTTGGGACTGGTTCAACAAGAACCAGTCCATCATGAGGATGCTTGAGGATACATAGGTCATTGGGAAGAAAGACCGTTTGAAGCTTATATTGGGGTATTTTATTCCCTTTTTCGTTTGTTTGTTCATAGCTCTGGATATATAGATGGGTACGCTTGCCGGATGGGTCAGGCTAATATTAATGAGATAGAGATATAGGCATAGCCAAAAATGGGCGCGGAATTGTTAGCTATAAAAGTAATATGTAGCTAATTGGACGGGATCCGCATCGTAGGACGTTCATTTTACAGCGTACAGTAGGCCCCAAGAGACGAAATACTAAAGAATTTAATAGATATCCGTGCACCTCCTATAGCAGCTGGCCGCCAGGATTTTCAAACTCGAATCCGAGGACTACTTTAGTAAGTATTTACTATAAATT